>BLBF01000056.1:17027541-17052107 GCA_015471245.1 Laticauda colubrina
GAGTAGAGTAGAGTAGAGTAGAGTAGAGTAGAGTAGAGTAGAGTAGAATACTTTATTGGCCAAGTGTGATTGGACACACAAGGAATTTGTCTTGGTGTAAATACTCTCAGTATTCTTTATACATAAAGAAAAGGTACATTCATTAATAATCAAGAATCATAAGGCACAACACTTAATGATAGTCATAGGGTACAATCAACAATCAAATCATACTAGGAAACAGTCAATATAAATTGTAAGGATACAAGCAACAAAGTTACAGTCCTACAATCACAAGTGGGAGGGGATGGGTGATAAGGAGTGATGAGAAGATTAACGATAATAATAGTGCAGACTTTGTAAATAGATGAACAGTGTTGAGGGAATTATTTGTTTAGCAGAGTGATGGCTTTTGGGGAAAAACTGTTCTTGTGTTTAGTCGTTCTAGTGTGCAGTGCTCTCTAGTATTATTTTGAGGGAAAGAGTTGAAACAGTTTATGTCTGGGATGTGTGAGGGGTCTGCAGATATTTTCACAGCCCTCTTTTTGACTCATGCAGTATACAGGTCCTCAACTGAAGGCAGGTGGGTAGTAATTGCTTTTTCTGCAGTCCTAATTATCCTCTGAAGTCTGTGTCTTTCCCGCTGGGTTGCAGAACCAAACCAGACAGTTATAGGGGTGCAGATGATAGACTCAATAATTCCTCTGTAGAACTGGATCAGCAGCTCCTTGGGCAGTTTGAACTTTCTGAGTTGGTGTTCATTGTATTGTTTCACTTCTCATTTAGTCTCCAAATAAATTAAGTATGTTAGCATTGGCTTTAGAGACACCAAGCTTCTAGGAAGGAACATTAGGATAAAAGCACTGACTTTTTTTGGGGGGTAAGTACTCTCCATTTTTCTTCTCAAATTCTTCTTCCCAAAAATCATGTAGTTCAGTAACTCCTGAAACCTGAGCCCTCTTTTCTCATCCAAATAAAAAACAATTATATTGAAAACTGAAGGTTTAAAACTGTTCTTCTGATGTGGGAAACATCCTAAAAATCTGAATTGGCAAATTCCAGTGAAATAGGCCCTCCACCCAAAACTTCCGCCTTCCCTAAAAGGCCTTGTTAGGGTTCAGATGGCCAAGCTGACTGAGAATGATGAGAGCTATGGTCCACTGAGATGTAAAAGAGATAATCATGTAGGGAAGGTTGAGCAGACTTTTTCTTCTGTAGTCCAAATCTATAATGGCTTTTGAAGCTAATAGCAATAGCACTTAGACTTATATATTACTTCACAGTGCTTTACAATCCTCTTTAAGTGGTTTACAGAGTCAGGCTATTGCTCCCAAACAATCTGGGTCCTCATTTTACCAACCTTGAAAGGATGGAAGGCTGAGTCAATCTTGAGCCAGTAAGAACTGAACTGCTGACTACTTCTGTCAGCAGAAGTAGTCTGTAGTACTGCATTCTAACCACTGTGCCACCACAGCTCGATTGCTAAATTAAACCATGATAATAATTAAATCATGGTATTAAAATATAAATAACATAGGTAAGAGGGAAGGATTGGCTGGTTCAGACATCATGTAGGCTGGCGATTCTCAACCTTAGCAATATATGAGCAGTCATGGTCATAAGTCTTGACTGTTCATTTTTAAAATATTACCCCTCATAGTTATATCCCAATAACTAACACATCAGGTTAGAACAGGGTTTGTCCATCTTAGCAGCTTTAAGATGTGTGGACTTGAACTCCCAGAATTCTCCAGCCAGCATTTTATGTATCACATTTCAACCACTATGGCTGGATTATCCATTGTGCTAAACCATCAGGAGTTCATTAACTTCATTAACATATTAACCAGGATAAGTGTTATTCTCTTCTCACTTCCTTCCATGATGTGTGAATTTTTCATAAAACTTGCAATCAAAGAGATAAATAAATGGGTTCACCTAAGAGTTTATACAGTTGGAATAAACTAATTTCCAAATGTCTTCATCCCTCACCTTCATCTCAGGCTATCGTTACAGAGGAAAATATGTCTGGCAGTGCCTATATTGCAGTCTTGATAAAATGCTTAGTGTCGTACTGCAGCCATTTTGACTAAAGTTAATGGATATGGACTGTTTCCCTGATTTAGGCAGAGAACTGTTGGACGATAAATAACTGTACAATTGTGATAAAGTGATAACCCTATGCAAAAAAATGAGGCATACAATTTAGCCTAACTAATAAATGGATGACCTTGTAGGACAATTGCATTTTGTCATGGAGCAAAGATGCAAAATGCACAATTTATTGAAAGAACTTGAAGAGACAGATATGATTTTAACAATCAGCATTAATTAACTTAACAGGCATCACTGCTACGTATTATGGAAAGAATCTGTGTGGGTAAGATTACAAAAATTATTGTATTTTCAATGCTAAAAGAGTATTTATAGTAATGAGTACAGGGCTATGGTTTTACACTTCTCGCTCTGTTAGAATCAAGAAGAGAACAAAGTTCTGAAAAACTATCATTATTAATCCAATTTATAGCTTGCAATGAAAGGAAGTGCCTGAATACAGCTGATGTGTATACAGCTATAGCACTGCTGCTTTTAATTGTTGGGTTTCTCTTTTCTACAGCTGGGGAAACAATTTTACAGAGTGAGAAATCAAGAATAACAGAATAACAGTGCTGGAAAAAACCTTGGAGGCAGGGGTGGGATTCCACCAGTTCTGTCTGGCTCTGTAGAACCGGTAGCTCTGAAGAGCAGCAGACATAGAACCGGTTCTATGTTTGCTGCTGTTTTGGCCCACCCACCTGCCCGGGCTCTTATCTGACCTTTATTTCCTGCTTTTTCAACCTCAGCTGCTTTGCGCAGCACAGCTGTGGTTGAAAAAGCAGGAAAGAAGTGCTTTTTCAACCACTGCGCACCCATGTGCAGCGCTGCTCAGCTGTCCAGGAAGCAAGCTGACGACAATTCACACGCACGCACAGCTAATCATAAATCACTGAACTGGTAGTTACACCAGTCAGATCCCAACCCTGCTTGGAGGTCTTCTAATCCAACCTTCTGCTCAATCCGGAGACCCTATATCAGAGGTCTCCAAACTTGGCAACTTTAAGATTTGTGGATTTCAACTCTCAGAATTCACTCCTTCCCTAAATTTTTTCTCATAAAACTGCAGTTATGCCCTAGATATTAGCACCTTCAGTTGATGAGTTGATGCAAAAATAAAGTATCAGAACAGCAGTGGTGAGATTAAAAATTTTTTACTACTGGTTTGGTGGGCGTGGAATGGCTTGGTGGGTGTGGTTTGGTGGGTGTGGCAGGGGAAGGATATTGTAAAATCTCTATTCCCTCCGCACTCATGGGGGAAGGTTACTGCAAAATCCCATTCCCTCCCCACTCCACTAACCTGCTTTCCAATAAAGGAAGACCCAGCTGATCAGCTGGGACTCAATGGAAAGCAGAGAATAGATGGGGGCGGGGCCAGTCAGAGGTGGTATTTACTGGTTCTCCGAACTAGTCAAAATTTCCACTACCAGTTCTTCAGAACTGGTCAGAACCTGCTCAATACCACCTATGCAGAACCCTTCAATGCCTTATATTTTAAGCAAAACTTCCAGAATTAATCATATAGGCTGTGAATTCTTATAGCTGAAGTTTCAACACATCTGGGCATCATGTTGTAGAAAGCTGAATCAAAATAGCAGACATTAACATGGCTACCCAAACAAATTGATCTGAGATAAATTTCCAGGAAGGGAGGAAAAAAGATATTTCTTTACATAGCTGACTTGAAGAATTTGATCTATCAAGATTTCATGATAATCTTTACCATGAAATGTATAGCATGGCCCTAGCCATCTTAATTGCCATTAAATTAGAATTAGCCTAGTTAAGTGTATATTGGGTTTGACTGTTAGATTTACATCCTGTCTACTGTTCAGTACTTCAAGGCTCCTTCTTCCAATCTTTTCCCCACACCCACATTTTCTGATTTATGTATGATTGGCCAAAAATTACACTGTGAGCTTCAATGATTGGAAAAGAGGCTTGAAATGAGTCTAACATCTGCACCATCACATCATTCTGGTCTCAGCATACAGCTTCAGTTTATAATTCTCTCTACAGTTTCCAGATAGTAAGTTTTGATGAGCACATTTTCGCTTCTTTTTATAACTTGCTTTTAAGTTTCTTCAGATAGTCTCCTCTTTCCAGAAGAGAACTCTGAACCCTATTCCAGTTTAACTAGCAGATCGAGTAAGCAGACTAAAACTAAAATATTGAGGATTAATTTTGCTTGGTTCAAACAAGTGAATTTCAGAGCAAAAGAAATAGTTTTCAATCAAATCACTCTAGTAAAAAAAAAAAACCCTCCAAAAGCTAATCAAATGAGAAAAATATATAGGTGTAGGCTTTTATAGAGAGGTATCCATTAGCCATCAAAGTTTAGCAATCATGGTCTAGACAAATTTCCTTAAGTTTCACATTTTCAGAAGCAAATGTACTTTCCAGAAGATTACATTATACACAAATCTTTTTTTATGTAAGAAAAGCACAAATTTCTTTCTTGTTTTTTTTTTAACCATTAAATAAAAAAACAGTAGCGGATAGTTGCATTCTAAATTCTCTGATCTTGAATTCTGAAACTTTGAATATTCATAGATGTGAACAAATGTTTAAAAACGGCTTATAATTTGCATGTTGTTTTTTAATAGATGAATTCCACATGGGGACTGAGGACAACATGTGCACCGATAAGATATAATTATTTGGAAGTGGCTGCATTTTCTAGAAGTGAGAGCTAGTAGAATATGGCTGCAGTTCTGTCCTGGTTCTTGTTGGAATAAGGAGACATGTAAAAATTGCCAAGGGAACGTTGGAAGTTGGTAAAAATTAATTATAGTTTTTAATAGTTTCTGCATCATGTTATGCCTCTACCTAAATTTGAGTGACTTGTATTAGAGTAGTAGTGTCAAACTCAATTTCATTGAAGGGCACATCAGGGTTGTGTTTCATCTTGGGGGGCACAGGGGAGGCATGGCCATAGGGGGTATGGTCAGCTTGATGTCAGGGGCATCTGTGGCAGCTCAAATGATCTGTCAATCTCCATTTTTGGCTGGGATGGCCTTGTGCAACCCTCTGTCAGTGAAAATGGAGCTTGGGAGGGTAAGAGATTGGGAGCCCATTTTTGTTGGCAAAGGCACGGCGGACTGGTCCTTCACTGTTCCCAGGGCAGCCCCATAGGCCAGATCTAAGCACCCTGTGGGTCGGATTTGGGCCGTGGACCTTGAGTTTGATACCCCTCTATTAGTGTCAGTAACTGAAGAAAAAAAAATGAAGGAGACATGTTTGCATAAAAAATCCACATGACTGACACTATGGGGTAGCCAACTTTGGGAAGATTACTGTGGTGAAAAAAATGGTAATACATCTTAGAATGAATTTTGTGATCGGTAGACAGATTTGGTTAGACTGTTGTCCAAGTGACCACCCTGGAAGGGAAATGCAGGTAGTTCTAGACTTACGACCACCATTGAATTTTTATTGTTGCTAAGTGAAACATTTGTTGAGTGCATTTTGCCCCCTTTTACAACTTTTCTTGCTACTATTGTTAAGTGAATCATTGCATTTATTAAGTTAGTAACATGGTTGTTAAGTTAATCTGGCTTCCTCATTGACTTTGCTTCCTCATTGACTTTGTCAGAAGGCAGCAAAAACTGATCACATGATCCCCAAGGACACTGCAGAGTCATAAATATGAACCAGTTGCCAAGTATTTGAATTTTGATCATGTGATGCTGGGGACTCTGCAACGATTGTAAATGTGAAAAACAGAAGTCAGTGCTGTTGTAAATTTGAACGGTCACTAAATGAACTATTGTAAATTGAGGACTACTTGTATAATTTTGTAGTGGATTAGGGTTAGGGAAGAAATCAACATTTGCTCCTCTTTCTACTAGAAGAAATGGCTTCTATTAATGCATAGACATTTTTGCATCTAACATATGATAATTTAACAGCATTCTTCATGGAAGCGGGTAAACAAAACCAAAAATTTGCTCCCTTGACCAACAGTCCTCTTTGAAATCCTCCTTTGTGAAGACAAAATTACAAAATAACTGAATTCTCCAAAGTGAAAAAGTTCTTACAATTTTTTTAAATCAATCTTTCCATTGAATCGACAATAATGTGATTGCCTCCAAATCTGGAGATCTGGACAATGCACTATTTAGAACTTGTTGGTGTTCTTCAACAAGCCAGTGCATGTTCTATGAACAAAGGGGACATTCACAATGAACTCAGATGGCCTTTAGTCACTTTTTCTAACAAAGTGACTATATGAGAGATTTCTCATATGGTTATTTATGGCATTCAGCTGTGTAGGATGTAGCATGTAATTTCTGTTTTGCAGTGCTGTTCTATACTGAGTAATTTACCAAGCAATCTTTCAATAGCCCCACTGGAAAACATTACTCTTTTAATCATTACCACCATTTTAGGAAACATGACAGCTTTGGAAGTTAGAAGGCTACCTCATATGACTCTGTTTTACATGAAGGATCACCCAGCTCCTTCTTCCATGAGGTGGAGATGTTACAGATTTAATCTATGGCCTTAATTCACAAATAGCAGACATCACTAGTATAGTACCTTCTGGAGTTTCACTGGAGTTTCAACTCTCAGCCTCCTCAAGCAAGCTAGCCAGTGGCTATTCTTGTTGGAAATTCAAGAAGTTGGAGTCCTATTCTAGCACAGTTGGAGAGCACCTGGTTGGAAAGACAGTACTACAGAGTGCTATGTCATAAACTGGCACAAAATTCACTTAACAACTGTCTTGCTTAACAATGTAAATTTTGGGCTCAATTGTCATAAGTCGAGGATTTTATTAGAAAAGCAACTTTTTAACATTTGACTATGATGGCTAAAGGGGGTTGCTTGAAAGATCTGAAAAGTTTCCAAATGCCAAGTAGCAATCTGAGAGATATTTATGGAAAACTTCTGGCACATTGGATTTGTCTTCACATATATTTTATGTTCATATACCTCGGCTTAAAGTTTCCATTTATCCTATTCTAGAGTCTTTGATTTTGTCTATTACCTCCCAGCACCTATCTATTACTGTGGTGGTCTAATGAGGCATTGGCTTTGGCAAAGCATAATGAATTAAGGGTAGGGGGAAAAAGAGTGTGAATAGTACTGAAACTCACAGAATTTCTGGATAGTTAAGTTAATAGACTTTTGTGCTTCTTTAAACTTCAAAAGCACAATAGGAGGACACACACATGCAAATGTCATTTGAAACTGAGAGGAAAGGTCTTTCAAAATGGTACCAGGAAGTGTACTGCACTGTGAAAATTAATGGATTGGCTTCCTGGCTTTGATTTCTACCAGTAATCCCATTCCCCTGAGTCTACTTCATCAGTTTTGGCAAACAAAGAACAACAGTTCTGAAATGGAACCATTCCAAGTACTCAACAACACACCAAGAATTCAACAAAAACACTGATGAAAATAGTCTTGATAGGAAATCTACAAAATCATATCCAAGAATCATGAAATAATGAAATCCATTACAGCTCTCATCAATTATGAAAAGGAAATAAGGAGGAGAATAAAAGCTCACCAAACAGGAAGACAGGGATGGGCAATTATGGCAAATTTACAACCCATAGACTTCAACTCCCAGAATTCATGAGCCAGCTCTAATTATATCATTGAATGGCAGTTCTTGCCATTCCCCACTCTTGCCTAAACATGTGCAGATATTTAAAACAAATAGGTCATACAGAGCTTAGTTGATCAATTCCCCAATAGTTGCAGATGATGAGAATACAAAGTGGATTTTTTATTTACTTATTTATGAGGCTGAGAGACCACCCAACTTCAAATGACTCAGGGCAGCTGACATCAAAAATAAAAAAAATGGAAATAATATCTAGGAAATCCCATGGATATGAATAAATACACTCCCTCCAGATAATAGCATTTGTAATTCAGGTCTCCAAACACCAGGTCGTGGCCTGGTACCAGGCTACAGCCCATCCAGAACTGGACCACACAAGCAGCAGACAAGTGTTCTCAGGGTTGGGCTGCTAGAGACCAGCCAAGATTCTGTGCAGTTCGAAAAAATCCCAAATCCCACTCCTGGCTGGCCCTGCCCACCCCTCCCCTCCCTGGAGTCCCAATGCGGCCCGTTTTGGATGCAGGTAAGTGCAGGGCACATGTGGAGGCTCAGGGAGAGTGAAAAATGGGCCTCCACCATTCAGGAAGGCTGGAAATGGGCCCATTTCTGGCTTCCAGAGACCTCTGGAGCCCGGGGAGGCCATTTTTGCCTTCCCGGAGGCTAGAGAAAAGTCTCCGGAGATTGGGCAGGGTGAAAATACCACTACGCCATGCTACAGGAGGCTGACTAGGCCACACCCACCATGGCCATGCCTACACAGCAACCGAGCAGAGAACCCTTTGACAAAATTTTTGAAGCCCACCCCTGAGTGCACTCATGTACATAGCTCCACTTTCATGAACAATGGGCATTTGCGCTCGTGTGTAGAGTTCCATTTGTGGAAGTGACAGGCGTGCAGGCAGACAGCTTGTCAAAATGGAGCTGTGCCCATGAACACACTCGCCTTGCACGGAACTATCCCCTCTCCCCTCCCCACTGCTGTTGGTCCACAAAGCTGGAAAGAAAGGTTGGCAATTGCTGATTTACAGGGCCCCATAGGTACCTTATCTCGAAGGCTAGGGGAATAAGATTTAAATCCTTCCAGAATATCATCAGGGTGGGAACAACATGGATCTCTAGGTACAGGTAAAGGTTCCCCTCTAGGGGCCGGTGCTCATCTCCATTACAAAGCCAAAGAGCCGGCACTGTCCAAAGATGTCTCCATGGTCATGTGGATGCCATGATTAAATGCCGAAGGCACACGGAACACTGTTACCTTCCCACCAAAGGGGGTCCCTATTTTTCTACTCACATTCTTACATGCTTTTGAACTGCTAGTTTGGCAGAAACTGGGACAAGTAATGGGAGCAAGTAATGGGAGTTCACTTCCTTACATTGTATTAGGGATTCGAACTGCCAAACTACTGATCTTTCTGATTGATAAGCTCAACGTCTTAGCCACTGAGCCACTGCATCCCTATAGATTTCTAGGGAGGCATTATTGTAGAAGGCAAAATAATGCAATTGCTGATCCTAAAAAATGTCCTGTTTGCTTGAAGGGATTCAAAGCCTAAGTTTTGTTCTAAATTGCTACTCTAGCCGAACCAAGCAAAATTGTATTAAAATTATTTCCAGTACTTAAGCACATTCATCATTCATTTTCTATTCCTAAAGTTCATCTGAAAGAACCCCATCCTTTGAGAGTATTAATGCTTCATTTCCCACAAATACATATTCATCTTTTTCTCTAATTGATATTTGTTATTGTTATTTGATTTATGTTCGAGAAATCTAAATCATGTGCATGACACCTCTGATGTATTTGTATGCAGAAATAGGACTAAAATAACATGCATTTCTGAATAAGTTCCATTAAGTATGATGGGACTGTTTTTGTACAAAATCTTAAGGCTGGATTCCAATTACTTCATTTTAAAATATAAATTAAGACACAGATAGACTGCAGGTTATAATGTGTCATTTGTGGGAAGTGAGTTTATTCTGAAATAAATGTTCAGAATTATAAATGTGATTCATTCTACAAAGGCTATTTCCATAACAACAACCAGCATAATATCAAAAGGGAAAACATCAGATTTTGATCAGGGAAAATAAACTAAATTGGCAATAATTTTGTTGTATCTACTAAAGATTACAAAATAGCACAGAGCTTTTTAAGGCTAGGTCCCACTGGCCGACGGACGCAAAACGTATGCATAAAGGACACAGCGGATGAGCAAAATTTCAGGGGTGGCTCCATCCGTTGTCATCCGCTCCAAAAAGTGGCAAAAATTTGCATAAATAGAACGGAAAAGAACGGACGTGGGTAGTACCTAGCGGGGATGTTAAATGGATGTTTTAAGCATCAACCATGGCAAAGAGGATGATACTGAAGAAGCCCTTGTAGTTGAAATAAGTGGACCCTGAGTTGGCTGGAGCTTTGCAGGCCACGTGCTTCCCATCTATGGCTCCAACGGTGTGGGGAAAGTTCCACCTCTGATACCACTCTTCTGCAAGTTTCCTCCAGCCTTGTTCAGTGGTGGGGCACTTGACGAGCTCCTCCACGTATTCTTCGATGATGGCCTGCACCACTTCTCTGACCACTTTGCTGATGCTGTTGTGTGGCACCCTCCACGCATACTGCATGTTTCTGTATTTGGGTCCAGAGGCCAGATGGTGCAGAGTCAGTGCCACCTTCAGTCCAGGGTCCAGGCTGGGACGGAAGTTGGTGCTCGGCTTGGTAAACCTGGGTCTCAGACGCACTACAAGTTCATCAAACATGGCTGGTGGCATCCTCATGAAGTGATGGAATGCACGAGAGTCTTCATTCCTCAGCTCTACCATCAACTGGTCATACAGTCCAAACTCCATTCTTCTCACGATCCATCCTCGGACCCACACAGCTCTTGGACTTCTCCTTCTTCTCCTTCTGTATAAAAGGTGAAACAGTCTGAACAGGTTTTGGTTCTGGTGATGAATGATCGCAGTTACCATACGGACTGTGTCATGATCCATGGTGGAGAACAATGGATGATGTGGAAGACCAAGACCAAGGGTGAAGAGGTCTGTACACCACGGCTGCTGGACTCATACTGAGATCCAGATGATTTCCTCCCCCTTTTTACAGGAAATATCGGTTGTCCACTAGGTGTCCTTCTACATACTCTAGACATACTGCAGACACCCTAAATATCCGAGATACATCCCAGATACAAACGTTTTGTCTGTTTTGAATACTTTTCTATGAGATGCATACGCTTACATCCTTTCTATTTCCATGCTACTAACGCTGTGTGGACGTTCTGTGTACCTTTTGTTTCCTCCCTCTTTCTGTTTTCAGCTGCAGCGGATGTGAGTTGAGGGGATGGCCAGAGGATGCAGAGAGGATATAGCGGACGTTTAACGTATGATAGCGGACACAGAACATTTGTTGACCATATATGTTGTGGATGTACACCGTACGCATCAGAAAGTTCATCCGTTCACAAAGTTTTGTGCAGGTCAAAACTTCTTGCGCGGATGAAATCTCAGTGGACGGATGCTTCAGGTATAGAGCGTGTGAAACACGTATGCAGTGAGTACACAATGGATGCACAGCGTTTTCCAACGGATGGCAAGCTTTTTTTAACGTTTTACATCCTCTTTGCATCCGTTAGTGCAGTGGGACAGGGGCTTTAAGAACTGGAGGCTGGCAACAGAAATATGGCTACTTACTGAAGCCATGAATTTATCAAGCTATAGATTAAGACAATGTTGAAATATATAACAACTGTGTAGTATTAAATACAGAATCCTATTAAAGTCCAAGCTTTGACTTTTAATAGCTGGATTTTACATTTCCCCCTTAAATAGGAGACAGTTATTTTCTTGTTTGTTCTATCAGCAAATTTCAGAAAACCTTTGGTGCAACTTGACTCCCCATGTTTAAAATATTTTTTTTTCTGTAACGTCGATATACAGCACCCCTGGAAAATTTCATCTATCATTTTAGCTTCAGCCCAGAGAGCAAATCACATGTCCAAAAAAATAAACTGCACAACAGTCTTCTCAGGGAACACTACAACCTGCAAAACCCATCATGTAGGAGGTGGAAGGAAAAGTGCTAAATATGCATTAAATCTTGTGAATGCTCTTCACACAACTTGCCCTAAAAATATATGCTAATTTTCTGACTTGCTGACTTGCTATATGTTGCCTTACTGAAGGGCATATGACTATATTTACTTACCTGGGAAAGTCCAATTGAAATTAGTAGGGTTTATTTTTGAGTAGAAAGATCAGGCGTGTCATGTTGTTGTCACGTGAGGACTTTCCCTCCTTCACTAAACTGGGGAGTGGGTGTGGTCAGTGCATGACTCATCTGGCCCTCAGGCTGCAAGTTTGACACCCTGAGATAGACTACAAAATGCAACCAGGGTAGACAACCTAATGGTTTCTATATATTTTGAATATCAGCACCAAACCCTTCCCTCTGATCCAGCAGTGGGATCCTACCTGTTCCACTACCAGATCGGTGACTGCATACATGTGCACCTAATGCACGTGTGCAGCTTTCCACACACCAGCTGAGTCCTGCAGCACCTATCAGCTGAGAGGATAAAGAAAAGTGCAGGGGCAGGTGGGAGGGACAATCCTGCGCTTTTCTCTTCTTTCTCCTCTCAGCTGATGTCATAGGCTTTTTTCCCCTCCTCTCAGCTGATCATTGGAGGCTTTTTTTACTACTCGTTCAGCCGAACTGGTAGGAATTTTTGCTACTGGTCCGGTTGAACCAGGCTGAACCGGTAACATCCCACCACTGCTCTGATCATATTTCTTGGGACTGCTGGGTGTTAAAGAACAAGTATTGGGAGATGTAGGCACTAAGACACTTGCCTAGTGATACCTTGTAAATGTGGAGAAACCACTGTGTTGTAAGAAAACTCATTTTCTTGAAGCTGTAACAGACGGAGGCATTCATTTTGAACTGCTACTCTTACCCCACTAATTGGTTCTCATCTCCTGAATGGCTATCCATTCCTACTTAAGGGGTCTCTCCTTAAAGAAAACAGTTCTCTTTTTGGGAAGGAAAAAGGTACAAGTGACAGGGATTGACAGGAAGGTAAGAAGAGAACCCATAAGAGAATGCAACAACAATGTTTGTGTTTCCCAGGCATTTAACAAGACTCATTTGACCTTTCAGTTCTTACAATGCTTCATTCTTGACAACTGGCAAATTCTCCCGTTTTATCTTTAATTAGACTGACAAATTTGCATGCCTACAGGCAAAGTCTGAGTTCTCTCTGTAGAATGTCTGACTTACCCACTTCTTTCTTTTTGAAGTATCTATCATAACTCTAGCCACCCAGGCTTGGTTGAAGGATGGGTGTCAAATGTTCTACATTTAACAAAAATGTTCGACATAAATAAAACATAAATAATAGGTAACCTATTCTATTATCTTATCTGAATATTACATCTCCTAATATTCAACATAGATGGTCAACATTGGTAAAATTTGCTGCTCTGTTTGCTTACATAATTTTACCAGCTTTAAACACTATACACCTTAACACATGAATTAGAGAGAGCATCAGTTCCCACTAATTCACTTTAGGCAGCCAGAAATATTGAAAAAGTTGAGCTGGCAGCTGTGACCTTTATCCACATAAACAGGGGGTGGGGTTTTGATTGCATAGTCATGACCACCATTTGACTTTTTGATGCTGACCTCCAAAGGTGCATCTCTTAGGCAACATCTGTTTGGATTGGTCCTAGAACCTGAGGTGAAGGCTAAGTAATATTCTCATTATTTTTTGGTCACAGTGGATGTACTCTTCCATTTCTCTCATAAAAATGGCTCAAATTGGCTCAAATTCACTTATTCCTATAAACCAAAGTATAACCACTTATTCTCTATAGTTCTACCACTGTGACAGTGACTTTTATTGTCTATTATCTCTTGGTTAACAAAGACAGACGCTGCTTCTATATCTGTTTTTCAATAAGCCTTGTTTGTAGGACTGTGTGCTTGTCTGTATTTATTAAAATATTGGAGGAACAAAAACAGAAGGATCAGAATCTTCAATAGACTAATCCAATGTTTCTCAGTCTTAGCAATTTTAAGATGTTAAATTTTGGGAAGTTCAGATATCTTGAATTTGCTAAGGTGGAGACAAACAGGTTTATCTCATCATCAACCACAGCTAAGATCACGAACACTTTCAGACAAAGTTGAAGCTTCTAAAATGTTATACTATGATTTAAAACATCTTCCCTATCTTTGAAATATGCAGAATCTTCAGATGTTAGATCACTTTTCCTTTACCCCAAGGTCTGGATCGGGTTAAAAAAAATATATTTCAGCCTTTACAATTCACAATCTAATAGAGAGTTCCACAACCTTTCTGGGTTGGAGTGAGGAGGGAGTAGGGAAAGAGGGAATGGTTTTGTTGGAAGGGTAGGCTCATGTGTGTGCACTGATTGCTCCAATTCGTGTGCAACACTCATGCTGATGCTCATGCAAGTGGGGTTGTATGCACTGGCCAGCTTCTCACACAGCCTGGAAGCCAATGAACCCATGTGGACACCTGTTGTTCACACAAATAGGATCATGAGCGCCCATGACAATGCTCATATGAATGGGCTGTGAGTGCCCATGCAATTGGGGGTGCGAGCACCTGTGACACTCATGATGACACTTATGTGAGTGGGGCTGTGTGTGTGTGCACCGACCAGCTACTCACACACCAATAGGTCACAGCCCATTAATGGGTTGCGGCCCACAGATTGGGGAACCCCTGATCCAGCACACCTGTCTCCAAACTCAAATTTACAGCCTGATTTACAGCCTGATTACAAATCCCTAGATTTGTAATCCTAACACATAAATTGAAAGCACTGACAGCACTTTCCCAATGTTGTTGGACTGGTGCCCAACAAGTTTAAAGATGTGAATGGCTTCCAAGTTTGTGCTATTGGGAATTGAAAACTATTTTTCATTTTTGAATCACCTTTCCAGCAGATGTCTTTTCAATTTATTAGAGACGTGAATCCCTCTATATTCCTGGAAAGATATTCAGTTCTTGTACTTATTTAAGTTCCTTTCATTAAGTTTTCTAAGGCTATATATTAAAGGAAAGCCATTAAAAAAAAAGACTTGAAAGATGTGGACAATGAAACAAGTGCTTTCTTACATCAACTGAATGCCTGTATTAAACTATTATGACAGGCACATTCAAAAGCTGTCAGATGCATTTATTTTAATTCAATGAATCATATCATAAATGCATGCTGATGTGGGCTGAGCAAGTACTTAACGATAGATTAATGGTTGTAAGCCAGTTGTATTTTAAGAATTAAACTATGGCTCTTCAAAAAGAGGAAGAAACCCCCACCGCTACCATTTCAGATTGAGTTCAAATGTGATAAATTATGAAACTGATATAGCATATTTTAGGAAGCTGGTCCTTCAAACAGAATCTCAAAATGAGGGACTTTTAGGAGGAAACAGATGTGAAAGGAACACCTATTCCCGATTTTGAACCTTTAAATATAAAAATTGAAGAGCATGGAGATGGAACAAAAGGGTCAATTCATAAGATGTGTGGTGTGAAGTGGTAAAATCCCAATATTGATTTCCATCGATAGTGAGAATTAAGCTTGAGAGTATTGTATTTTCACTGTCTTTGCGAAACAGCCAATAAGGTTTCAAAAAGCTTTGGAGGAAGAATGAATGAAATCTCCTTTCTGATGGATACAGAAAGATATCTCCAAGCAATAAAGCATTATGTTTTCTTCCTAACAGCTTTTCATCAGAAACCCCAGGGATTTGCTACATGTTAGTTATAAATGCTTCTAAGTGGCTTATATACCAAAGCACCTTTTCCATGCAGTCTTTAATCAATATTTGTTTTCAAAAACTTGAAAGGGAAGTACAAAAACAATCCTCTTAGACAAATGATTTACTATAAAAGTCTTAAAAATATTTATCCTGGGTTAAAGCAGCAACACTACTTTTTAATTGTCAGCACTGCTTTTCACTTTCTTTGTAAACCATAGAATGAGAACAGATGCTTGAAATGCAAAAATATGCCAGTTTCAGTCCCTGGAACATCCTGTTAATATGGATTGAATAAATGTGACCAGAAAGGCCAAAAGAAGTAAGGTAAGATTAACCCAGTGGTGGGATTCAAATAATTTAACAACCGATTCTCTGCCCTAATGATTTCTTCCAACAACCAGTTCACCAATCTGCTCAGAAAGTTAACAACTGGTTCTCCCAAAGTGGTGCAAACAGGCTGAATCCCAACACTGGATTAACCCATCAAACATCCAGACTTCATAAATGATATCTATGTTTCTATACTTCAGTAAACCGAAGATATTAGGCTAAGGCAGTAGTTCTCAACCTGTGGTCCGTGGACTCCTAGGGAGGGTCACAATGTTGCCTTAGGGATCCATGAAGGTTTGAAGAAATGTTATGATTTAAATCTTGAGGTAAGTCTTGGGAATATGTGGTCACAACAGGTATTTAAAGGGGCTCCATGTTGAGAATTGCTAAACTAGGGCAAAACAGATGTCGGTTCCAATGCATGTTTAGCCTTGACACTTTCAGATGTGATTTTAGAACAGTCCCCTGATTACACTACACAATCTTTTAGTAGTCAGGTGTTGCCTTTGACATTTTGAGGAGAACTGAAAGCCGTAGAGATGGGGCAGTGAGGGCAGGAACAGACCAAACACGTAGGCAGGGGTGAAGAGAGGGGTGGGCTTCAAAAATGTTAGCAAAGGGTTCTCTGCTCAGTTGCTTGGTGGGTGTGGCCATGGTGGCCTAGTTGGCCTCCTTCACCCTGGTGGGGGGTGTTTTTGCCCTCCCAGGTGTCCAGAGGCTTTCCTTAAGCCTCTGGTTGGGCGAAAATGGCTTCTCCGGGCTCCAGAGGCTCTCTGGAAGTCAGAAACTTCACCCCATTTCTGGCCTTCCTGAATTTCCAGCAGGCCCATTCTTCACCCTCCTCAATTCTCCACACTTACCTGCATCTAAAACGGGCCATGTGGGGACCTGGGAGGGGCAAAGCAGGATGGGCGGGGCCAGCCAGGAGTGGGATTTGGAGGTACTTCTGCATACTCCGAAGTATGCAGAGTCTTAACTAAGAGTTCTCCTGAACCCCTGTAAACCCCCAGCAGCCCACCCCTGGGTGAAGTTTTCTGGTTGTCTCCCATTCTGATGATTTTGAGGGAAGATCTTTTTAGAACAGAAACAAAAAACCTTTGTATCTGAAGCTTACTTCCTGCCTCAAAATGGCAGAAAATCATAACATGGTATTTTAGACAGAAGAGGCACAAAAGGAGCTTGGAGATTATAAGTAGGTTTGCCCAGAATTGAAAAAGAAACCACTCAAGCCCTCCTTGAAGGATAATGGTTTGATGCACCTACTATGTCATCCTGAGGTTTTGCATTGTGCTTATCCCTCCAGTAAATGACGAGTAACTGAGCCAAGTAGGATGTAATGGTAGGAAGTAGCAAGTAGCAATAACACCTAGGCTTATATACTGTTTTACGAAGCGGTTTACAGAATCAGCATACTGTCCCCAACAATTTGGGTGTTCATTTTACCCATCTTGGAAGGATGGAAGTCTGAGTCAACTTTGAGCCTAGTGAGATTTGAATTGCCAAATTGTAGGCAGCCGGCAGTAAGCAGAAGTAGTCTGCAGTACTGCATTCTAACCCCTGCATCACTGTGGCAGTAACTAATATGAACAGTGTTTTCCCCTATTTCAGTGGGTTTAACCTACATTATAAAGAGATAGCACAGAAAAACCAAGCAAGTGCCTTTCCAAAATCAAAACCAACCCTAACACAGAGAGAAAACACTCCATTTGAAATCCAGTTTTTTACAAATGTCTACAGCTCTACCAACCTGTTTGCCCAACTGATCCTTCTTGACAAAGCCAGTGGCTGCAGCAATATTTCCAGCGCCTTCCACCGTCTTCTGGGCTACAGCTGTCACTCCGGTGACAACAGCTCCCCCTACATTTGACACTTGCTCTTTGGTTTTCTCAGCCACTGTAGGGAGGTAAATGTCAAAGGTAAGAGAGGGAGAAAATTTCTCAAGTGTCTTTTTCCAAGGTCAACATGGAATGTCTCTGGCTATTCACAGATGGTACAGGATGCAGTTTTATTAGGCATGCAAAAGAAAGAAAAATCTCAAAGCATATCTTAGTTAAGTCCAACTTACTCTACAGTATACAATTTACTTTGCCTCTAGTATACAATTATGCATGGATTTTCAAATTTTAATTTGAAAAACATCGTTAACAAATATATTTATTTAAACTACAGTCAAAATTCCAAAATGGTCTTCCAGCTGGAGCTTCTGGCAGGATAATGCTTGCTTAAATGTGCAAAGAATGCTCAGCCCATCTGAGCATTGCAAAACTAATCCTGTGTTCTTTCTATGTAGTAGCTGTATTTTTTCCAGATCATAAAAGTGTGCAGTACCAATTTTAAAAAATCTTATACGGTTAGTTCCGAAAGCCATTAGTAGATAATTCAAAAGAGGATGAGCACCTATAAAAGTCAATGAGTCTTTCAAAACAAAATTGAAAAAAAACCCACCCTGAAATGCTTTGAGTGGTCTCAAGGTTGAAAGGAAGGGAAGATAATTCTTGTGGATTTCTCTTTCTCTTCCCCACCTTAAATATCCCCAGAAGGACTAAAATACCCCACCATTGTCATTTGATGGCATTCTAATCTCAAACTAACTTAAGTTGTGCCCTCCAATGTTTGTACACTGCTTATTCCTGGTCCACTTGATGGACGTTCATCAAATGAGTTGGCCATACAATTCCCATCTCAAGATGTTTACAGACTGCTGTTTTACAAAAGCTATACACCAGGGCTGTCAAACTCCCAACCTGTGGGCTAGATGTGCCACACACTGGCTATGCCTGCACCCAGTTTAGCAAAGGGGAAAAAGTCCTGATACTTTTATGTGACGACATAAGTTTGACACCCCTGTTGGCCCCAGTTGCTTACACTGACAAAACTGAACATAAAATATACCTAAGTGAATTGAATCTGCTTCATATAATCAATTCACCTGTTCCCCCAAAATATGACCTACTCTGAAAGTAAGTCCTAGCTTGATTTTTACATGTGTGCCCAATATAAACCCTACTCTCAAAAGAACCAGCGTTGTCCGAAGACATGTCTGTGGTCATGTGGCTGGCATAACTAAATGCCGAAGGCTCACGGAACACTGTTACCTTCCCACCAAAGTGATCCCTATTTTTCTACTTGCATTTTATATGCTTTCAAACTGCTAGGTTGGCAGAAGCTAGGACAAGTAATGGGAGCTAGGACAAGTAATGGAATCCCATTGGCACTAGGGATTCGAACCGCTGACTTGCCGACCTTTCTGATCGAAAGCTCAGCATCGTAGCCACTGAGCCACCGCATTCCTTTTGAGGACTACCTGTATTTTATCAAAAAGGAAGTCACTTAGGAAGAAAATGTGAATTTGCTCTTGTACCAGCTGTCATTTGATACCCAAGCAAGGTCAAAATTTGTTCTTGAGTTCTGGAGATGAATTTCAGTTGCAGCTACAACAGCCATACAAATCATTTTATAAGAAAAGAGTTCCCAGAAATATAATAACAGGCATATACTGCCTATCATTCATCTGCTGCTGTTGGAGGCACACAGCCAATGATTGCACTCGAAATGCGAAGAACCTATTTGACACTATTTCCTATTCCAGGGCCATCCTTGATAATTGAAGATCACATTTCTAGAGCCTAGAGAAACCTGCTGTTTTGCCAGCAACTCTGGTTGGCTTCTTCAGAGGCAAAATTGCTTTGCTATGCAGATCTCAGGGACCACTTAGCAGGGACTGGCTGACTACTTTGACTACCAGTCAAAGTTCCCAGGAAACCTCAGGAAATCTCTTCTCTTGACCACCTTCACTAAACCTTGAAGGTCAACAGATGCCACCTGTGAAAGCCTACACCGGCACATTACTGTATACAACTAAGTTTTGAACAATTGGCCAGTGTATCAAATGAGGTCTAGGTATGAAAGCTGCTTTCAGCGTAAGGAAGACTACAGATGCATTTTCTTGCTAGAAAAAAATCACTGAGGCCCACTGGTTTTTGTTCCCCAAAAGATATGCAATCTGGGCCAATACTTTGCTGGCTTTGCATTCCCCCACAGATGGCATGTGTTTGAATCATCAGAAACTGGAATTGTGCTGCAGATTAATATCTCCAAATGTCCTATCGGCGGAATGTTCCTTTCCCAATAAGACCAACAATGCTGATTCCCAAATGCCTGATCATATCACAGATTTTTCCTTTCTAAATCAGAGCTACTTTTTAAAGAACAGACAAGAGATTTATTGATGACTTAAAACTAGAAATGCAATTATGGACTTACCTGTTGTGACACCATGAACCACGCCCTCTTTGGTCTTCGACCCTATTTATCCAACAAAAAAATAAAATAAAAATCAGTCTCAGTGGAAACTGAACGGAATGAGTTTTAGGAAGCATAAGGATACAGTTAAAGAACCCTTGAGTTCACCATAACTTACTGATCCTAAGTTCTACACAAATTGTGTTTTTATCAAATAGTAGCCCACACAATAAACTGCAAATTATAGCTTAACATTAGGAATTGGTTCACACACAAAGAGAATAATAGTTTCAAATCCTCCTGCCTTTATTTGCCCAAGTGGGCATTCCAGAAACAGAAATTTAATTGGATAGATCCCTTTTCTAGTGAAAAGTATTGGAATCTTTAGAGGTCTTTTGTAGCAAATTGCAATTTATGGATGCAAAATAATTCTGATTCATGCCTAAGCCTTCCATGTCAAAAGATGCTTTGAACATGTGTCTTTTGTGCATTTGAATGTTATAAGCTTAGCTGGTTTATGGTGACAGATGAAACTGCGGGATTTAGCTATGCTTTTAATTGCTGCATGCTGTGAAATGAAACAACATCTATGGAAAAATTCAGCTTTCACACTAACCAGGAAGCATGAATCACATTCAGATATTCAGTTGGGTATGGCTAAATCTGCTGGCTCAGTTTCTTTAATGGCTAGAATTCCATCAAACCAACCTCTAAATAAATCCAATATAAATCTATTTTTCCAATTTGATTCAAAAATCAGCACATTGTTAAAGTGACGTACAATAATCTAAGCCAGGAATGGGAAATTTATACTTTTCAGGAGCACCCCTTCCAAAACATACACACACATACCTTAAGATTGCACCAGCAGTAAAATAGCTGCATTTTGTTGTTTTATCTTTAGAGAAGTAACCATTTGGCTATTGTCTTTCTTTTTTTTCAGAATTTTAGGAATGGGGATGGAACTGGGAAATTACGGGGAGGAAAATTCATTTATAAGCTCCTCTTAAAACCACAGAGAAACTGCTCTATGTAGGCCCTCAAAAAAAGAGAAAGTGGATTCAGCCTTTGATATAGATGGAATGATTTCTTTTTCTTACCTTTTAAAAAGAGTAACAAAGCCAAAAGATGAAACAAAATATTTTGGCCATACTTTTCCTGATGACATCCTTACATTTCTAGATGGCCTTCTCTAAAAGGTCAGGGTTTTTTTAAACAGATTAACAGAATTGGAAGGGACTTTGTAGGTCACCTAGTCCAATCCCCCTGCCCAAGCACCCTACACCATTTCTGACAAATGGCAGTCCAGCCTATTCTCAATTGCAAATGAAGGCGAATATATGTGTCCTAGGATAATGTTGCAGGATCCAACCTGGTTCATTCAGTCACCATGACCAGAGGTTTAGTTTTCTGAGCTGTCAGACTCATGCAGGAGTCAATCTTCAGGTAACTCTCTAACAGAATGTCTGCTTTGGGCTATTCTATGTATAATATTTATGTAGAGCCTGGTTGTGTGTGGCATTTTAATTATTGATTGGGGAGTTGATGGCCAGCTATTAAGTCATTGGGTGTTGTTTTCTTGTGATGCCAAGTGCTTGGCTCCTAAGTACTTCATAAGCTGGTGGTAAATCAGCACTCCTGTCGACTGACAAAGATGGCTCTCAGGTATCAACCATTTCCCTGGCTATTTTTGTCCCTGCTCAGCCAACAATCTTAGTAGCTGCAAAATTGAATGTCATATTTTTGTTCATTGCAATGTGAGACCACCAATGAGCTTGATTCTCCTCATCTGACTCTTGCTTCTGTTCTTGAATTCTACTCTCAATTGGCTGAGGAGGATATGACCTATTAGAGCAAATCCGTGTAGGGATAAGTATTAAGACACACTTGACATCAAAGTCAGGGTTCATCAGTGTTCATCTTGGTTAGCTCCACAAGTTAAGCCCCTGTCACACTGCACCAACGGATGCAAAGAGGATGTAAAATGGACAAAAAAGCTTGCCATCCGTTGGTTAACGCGATGTATCCGTTCTGTTCTCACTGCCTCCGTTTTGCTTCCTCTCTATCCGTCCAGCATCCGTTTATGGACGTTTCATCTGCTCAGAAAGTTTTGAGCTCCTCAAAACTTTTGTGCGGAAAATGTATTCAATTCGTCCGTTCTGCATCCGCTCTGCATCCGCTCTGCATCCGTTACGCATCCGCTATATCCGCTAGGCATCCGTTCCGCATCCGCGCAACTCGCATCCGCTCGGATGCAGGAAGGAAATGGAACGGACGCGAACGGATGCAGAACAGATGCCTAGCGGATGGCAGCACGGAAACAAAGCATTTAAAATGGAAAAAACCTTCGCAGAGGGGACCTATCTCGGATATTAAGGATGTCTAGAGGATGCCTAGAGGATGCAAAGGGATACCTATACTGCCTATAAAAAGGGGGAGCAACTCACCTGCATCTCGCTTTCAGACCAGCAGCCCAGCTGTGCAGACCTCTGCAGCCTTCATCTGACTCTTCCTCTTCCACAGCATCCAGTCATGTCCACCGTGGATCATAACAAAGTCCTTTTGGCAGCCACCATCCTTCTGCAACAGTGCGAAGCCATCTACAGGCTCTGTGAACTCTACTACGGGAAGAAAAAGAGGCGGCCAAGAAGCGTCTGGGTGCGAAGATGGTTCACCAGAAGAGCAGAGGACGGACTGTACAACAAGCTGATGGTAGAGCGCAGGAACGAAGACACTCGGGCATTCCAGAACTTCATGAGGATTCCTCCAGCCATATTTGACGAAGTTATGCAGCGGCTGACACCCAGGTTGACCAAGGCAAAAACCAACTTCCGGCCCAGCCTGGAACCTGGGCTCAAGGTGGCACTCACTCTGCGCCACCTGGCCTCAGGGACCACATACACGAGCATGCAGTACGGCTGGAGGGTGCCACACAACACCATCAGCATTGTGGTCAGAGAAGTGGTGCAGGCCATCATCGAAGAATTCAAGGAGGAGCTCCTCCAGTGCCCCTCCACTGAAGAAGGATGGAAGAAAGTTGCAGAGCAGTGGTATCAGAGGTGGAACTTCCCACACACCGTTGGAGCCATAGATGGCAAGCACGTGGCCTGCAAAGCGCCAGCCAACTCAGGGTCCTCTTATCACAACTACAAGGGCTTCTTCAGCATCATCCTCTTTGCCATGGTCGATGCTGACTACAAGTTCATGTACATCGATGCTTCAGGCAACGGCTCATCTTCAGATGCCCAGGTATACAATGCAAGTGACCTCAAGGGTAGGCTGGAACACAACCTCATCGTGGGCTTCCCAGATCCAGAACCCCTGCCCAATGACACGCAAGATGTGCCCTACTTCATTGTGGGGGATGACGCCTTCTCCCTCACAACCTACCTCATGAAGCCCTACACCTCCAAATACCTCACCCGTGAAGAGAGGATCTTCAAATACAGGCTGTCCAGGGCAAGGCGGGTGGTGGAGAATGCCTTTGGCATCCTGGCCAACAGGTTCCAGGTACTTCTCACCACCATGCAGCATTGCCCACAAACCATGAGGAGGATCATGGAAGCTTGCTGCATCCTGCACAATCTCATGCACACCTACTACCCAGTCTTGCAGAACAGGCTCATGGACCTCAGCAAGGCAATGGGGACATGGAGCCTGGGGAATGGAGGCAAGGGCGAAACTTGATAGACACTCAGGATGTGCCAGGCCCCAACAGAGCCTCACGTGAAGGGAAGAAGCAGCGCAACCTCCTGAAACACTGGTGCAACTCTCCAGCTGGAGCAGTGGAGTGGCAAGACAGGATGATAGATGCTTAATGAATGCTTCCTTCAGCCTGTCTCATCACACGGATGAGATTGGGCCATGTATGTTGGGTGGCCCTACAATGATCAGGGCATTTAATAAAGAGTTGTGTTTATGTTGACATATGTGGATGATTATTACATTATTATTGATAATAAAGGGCCATAGATGTAGCACCTGGGAGGGTGGACCATACAGTCCCACTATGCTTGCACTGGAGGTTTATCTATCCCACAGCTATTACCCATCCCAAAGGTATCCCTGCCCATCCCACTGCTATCTTAACCCATCCCACAAGCATGCAAAGGCTTAAACCATTTCTAAAAGTTTACACCAAGACTTTATCAAAAAAAAGAAATGAAGCAAGTGTATGAATCAATAATAGAGTTTATTAACAAGAAGCTATAAAACAAAAATGAGTCTCTGGCACTCCTCTTGGTCGCTCAGTCTCAGGGGTGAAGGGTCCAGGTGCTGTGGAGGTGGCTGGTGCTGAGAGTGCTTGTCATCAGCTCCTCCAGAAGCAGAAGCAGCAGAAGCCCCAGCCCCAGAAGAGCGAGCCCGTGCTGCAGAAGCCCCAGCAGAACCAGAGTGAGGGCCAGGGGCGGGATGGTAGCCCTGTCCCTTTTGCAAGGGCTGGCAGCAGATGGCTGAGGCTTGCTGTGCTTTCGCATGGTTGTGGGGTTGCTGGCTGGCAGGGAGGCTGGCAGGAAGGCTGGCAGGGAGGCAGGCACCAAGGCTGGCAGG
>BLBF01000056.1:17060263-17076228 GCA_015471245.1 Laticauda colubrina
GAATAGAATAGAATAGAATAGAATAGAATAGAATAGAATAGAATAGAATAGAATAATTGGAGGGGATGTTGGAGGTCTTCTAGTCCAATGCCCTGCATATGCAGGAAATCCTATGCCATTTCAGACAAATAGTTGTCCAGTCTCTTCTTAAAAATCTCTTCTTCTTTGCCTTCTAATAAGGCAAACCCATAGTTAGTGAAATTAGGACTGATTTAATTTATCTGGACACCTGAGTTCAAACGATGATGCCTGGGTTTGAGTTCTTCTGAAATGGAGAAGATTGGTTAATAATTCTGCTTTCCAAATTTGCAAGCAGCATAATTCTGTAAAAGTCATGACCTGGTTGGAATGCACCATCTCTCTCGAAACATATTGTCTCTTGGAGATCTGCCTAGTTCCATATCTGGCATGAGTGTCCAACCTTGGCAAGTTTAAGACTTGTGGACTGCAACTCCCATGCTGGCCGGGGCATTTTTGGAGTTGAGGTCCACAAGGTTGGACACCCCTGTGAAGAAGAATGTAATTAGTGTTGGAAAAATGGCAGAAGAGGACAATCAAAGTGAACCAAGCCCTGAAAACTTTCTCCATGAGAAATGGCTAGGCCATTAGGGACTTTTAGCTTGAGACAAAAGTCCAAGAGGATTTATCTAAATTATATAAAATGACATATTGCATGTAGGATCAGGAAGAAAACATTCAAAACCATAGAAATTAGGTGAAAGTGAAGAAAGTTTAAAGCAGACTAAATTGGAAGTTTTAAAGAAGAGATTGGATAACCATTTGTCTGAAATGGTATCGTGTTTCCCATCCTATCCCATTTCACTATTCTATTCTATTATGTTCTGTTCTGTTCTATTCGAGACCATGCCATTCATGTTTCTCCCTTATCCTCTCCTCCCTGTGTGCCCTAAGATGGAGAGGGGATGCACCTCTGACTGCCCAGCCGGCCTCTGCCCTTCCTCAGCCACATCCACAACCTCCGGAGCCACACTTCCACTCCCTGTCAGTTGTTCCTCCTCTCCCTTGGAGTCAGTCTCCAACAGGGGCATGACAGGTTCGTTCAGGGTTATCAGCCTTGGAGATTCAGGATTACCTCTACATTGGGGGGACACAATGCCTTCAAATTCCAGCTGCAGGGAAACAATGCTGAGAGTGGACCTGTGATGATCCGGGGCATGGCACAAAAGCAACAAAGTTACAAAAATAGGTAAAGTCGCTTTAATACCTCCAACTTGGCTCCCAATGTCCAGTTATCCTTGGCTGGAGAAAATACTCTCCCACGAATAGTTTTTCAAGGGAAGAAATTCCATCAGAACCCAAAGTACTTATAAATTATACATAAAAGCCAACACAAACCATGCTGCAGCAATTAATGAGACAGGGCAGGATAAGGAATTAAAGATAATGAAACACACACAGTTGGGAGGATACCAGAACCCAGATAAGACTTGACAAACCAAAATAATTCATGCTTTGCTTCCAGCAAGGAGCTGTGCGCAAACATCCTTTTTATCCTGTTTTTCCGGCTGCAGCTAATGAAGGGAATCAGGGCCTTTTTCTCTCCTGTAACCCACATTGCTCCCTTAGCCATTCTTCCCTGCATGCCTGAAAATGAAGAGGGGGTGGGCCTGGGTCTTCCTCTGAATGCCCAGCCAGACTGTGCCCTTCCCCAGTTTCCTCCACAGCCACCAGAGCCACATTCCCACTCCCTGTCAACTGTTCCACCTCTCCCTCAGAATCAGATTCCAGCAGGGGCATGACAGGACCAGACCTCCTGCTTATAAGTGTTTCAGAGGGCAGAAGCATCTGCAGATGTAAAAACAATGCATGTGCTTTACCACCACCACACAAATATCTGTGGAGGTTCTCAATCATCTAGGTCATGGTTGTCCTAAATGTGCTTTTTCAAGAGGCAATTGGACTTTCTTTGAAGATATTTCACTTCTCATCCAAGAAACCTCTTCAAAAAAAACCAAAAGAAAATCTTATGAAGCTTCTCCTCTGGAAATATCGAATTGCTAACTAGAGCATACAAAACTTTTGCCAGACCAATACTCGAATACAGCTCATCAGTCTAGAATCCGCACTGCATATCGGACATTAATACAACCAAGTGAGTCCAGAAGTATTTCATGAGAAGAATACTACACTCCTCTGCTTGCAACAGAGTGCCCTCTTTCACCAGGCTTGAGATTTTGGCCTTGGACAGCCTTGAACTACGTCACCTATGGTTAGACTTAAGCGTAGCACACAAAATTATCTGCTACAATGTCCTACCAGTCAATGACTACTTCAGCTTCAACCACAATGTAAACCGTTTCAAACTTGATTGCAGAAAGTACGACTTCAGCAACAGAGTGATCAATGCCTGGAATGCACGACCTGACTCTGTTGTTACAACCTCTAACCTCCACTCCTTTAACTTTGAACTATCTACTGTTGACTTCATCCCATTCCTAAGAGGTCTGTAAGGGGCGTGCATAAGTGCACCATCATGCTTACTGTCCCTGTCCTATTGCCCCCATTTATTCATACCTATTTCCTGTATTCTTACTTATGTTTATACTTATACCTATTATCTTGTAAGCGATTGACAAATCAAATCAAATCAATAAATAAAAATAAACAAAAAAATAAAAACCAGAAAGTCCAGTTGCCTCTTGAAAAAAAACACCTTTGGGATCACCAGACAAATTTCGCCCTGACATATTTGCACCCCTATGTTCGCTGCAATATGTAAGTAGTAGCTTTTAACTAAGGTTGTCCTAAGACAGGGGTCTTCAAACTTGACAGCTTTCAGACTTGTGGACCTCAACTGTCAGAATTCCTCCTCCAGTCATGTTAGCTCAGGAATTCTGGGAGTTGAAGTCCACAAGTCTTAAACTTGCCAAGTTTGAAGACCCTTGTCCTAAGACATCCTTAGATTTATTCATCTTCCCCACCTTATGTTCTTCTCTTACTGTGGATTGTCATATTAGAGGAATGAGAGAAACCAAACGTTGGACTAAGATATCACAGAGCTTATGTCCTTATTTCCAAAGCTAACATTTATCTGCATCTCCTGAGCATCTGTGATTAGTTCCACATTGATATCACTCAAGAATGACCATTATTATTGTGTTTACTGCATGGAAAATCAATTATGTGAAGAAGGACTGTGGTAGAATTCTATTTATTACTTTATTTCCGGGGTTTTGACTCACCATAATGTATGAAGCCAACCATGATGATATGTTCATGGTAATATGGGAGAAACCACTGTAGTTTCCTCAATAAATTATGCTTTAAACAAACATATTTTTCTTTGAGATAAAGTTTTAAATTCTTTTTCTAAAAAATCACAACTCATGCTTGAAGATATTTTATTTTCCTTATTTTTCCCCTTTAAGTTTCTATGCTGTCAGTTCTTACAATCTCAGAGCATATTATGATATCTACTATGTTATAAAATTAACACCAAAAGCATGATATAGTTAGTAATCACCTACCTAATATACAGGGGTGGAATTCTACCGGTTCTGTCTGGCTCTGTAGAACTGGTAGCTCTGAAAAACCAGTTCTATGTCTGCTGATGTTTTGGCCCACCCACCCGCCTGGGCTCTTACCTGACCTTTATTCCTTGCTTTTTCTACCTTAGCTACTGTGTGAGGCACAGCTGCAGTTGAAAAAGCAGGAAAAACACTGCTTCTTTGCACTGAGTGCTGCTCAGCTGTCCAGGCAGCAATCTGATGACAATTTACAGCTGCACATGCAGCATGCAGGGAAGCACATCATAAATCACCAAACCTTGTAAATGACCAAACCGTAGTTAACCCTGTTGGCTCCCACCCCTGCTAATATACCATCAATTATTCACTTGTCTGCAGATGCATTTCTGATGAGTTGTATTTTCCTTGGTCTTTGGATACAGGGCGAGGGAAAGTCAACAGGTCTGGAGATAGGCAAGTCAACAAAAGATTGGCTATCACTGAGAATTCCCTATATATAACATTGCATTGTTGAAGCAGCCTTTAGCAAACCTTCTCTCTCTGTTCTCAAAATTCAACCCAGACAAGGTAGTCCAGGACCTGAACCATGTATTTGTTTTATTTATTTTAGTTTATCAAGCTTGCATGAGAAAACAAGTGTAAGTATGAACAAAACAAAAACATGCAAGTATAAACAGGTATAAAGGCCCTGTCCCACTGCACTTACGGATGCAAAGAGGATGTAAAATGTTAAAAAAAGCTTGCCATCTGTTGGAAAACGCTATGCATCCGTTGTGTACTCATTGCATACGTGTTTCATACACTCTATCCGTCGAGCATCCGTCCACTGTGATTTCATCCGCGCAAGAAGTTTTGAGCTGCACAAAACTTTGTGAACAAATGAACTTTCTGCCGTGTATGATGTAAATCCGTGACATACGAGCAACAAACGTTCTATGTCCGTTTATCATCCGTTAAATGTCCGCTGCATCCTCTCTGCATCCTCTGGGCATCCTCGCAACTCACATCCGCTGCAGCTGAAAATGGAAAGAGGGAGGAAACAAAAGGTACACGGAATGTCTACACAGCGTTAGTAGCACGGAAATAGAAAGGATGCGTAGTGAACAGTTTGCATCTGATATACATCCGCGTGGCATCCCCTTTCTTTCCTTTAGGCATACGTGATGCATCTGCTTCATCTGCTATGTGTCCGCTTCAAAATTCTCCCCCGGAACTCCTTCGGAGGTGTCATCCGCTCCCATCCGCTTTCATCCGTTAGGCTTCCAATGAACATCCGTTTAACATCTCCGCTAAATACTACCCACATCTGTTCTTTTCCGTTCTTTTCCATTCTGTTTATGCAAATTTTTGTCACTTTTTGGAGCAGATGACAACGGATGGAGCCACCCCTGAAATTTTGCTTGTCCGCTGTGTCCTTTATGCATCCATTTTGCGTCCATCGCTAGTGGGACCGGGCCTTTGTATACTAAATGAGTATGAATAAATGGGAACAGTAGGACAGGGATGATAGGCGTGCTGGTGTGCTTATACATGCCCCGTTACAGACCTCTTAGGAATGGAGGAAGGTCCACAGTAGACAGTTTAAGGTTAAAGTTTGGGGGTTTGAGGATGTAACAACAGAGTTCCAGTGAGTTCCAGGCATTGACCACTCTGTTGCTGAAGTCGTATTTTCTGCAATCAAGTTTGGAGCAGTTTACTTTGAGTTTATATCTATTGTTTGCCTGTGTATTATTGTGGCTGAAGCTGAAGTAGTCATTGACAGGTAGGATGTTGTAGCAGACAATTTTGTGTACTAAACTTGGATCAGACTGTAGGTGGTGTAG
This sequence comes from Laticauda colubrina, assembly GCA_015471245.1. Lineage (NCBI taxonomy): Eukaryota > Metazoa > Chordata > Lepidosauria > Squamata > Elapidae > Laticauda > Laticauda colubrina. The sequence goes on from BLBF01000056.1 coordinate 17,065,575, forward strand.
TTCTAAATTGTCTAGGCCCAACATTTCAAGCCTGGTGGCATAAGGTATTTTATTGCAAGCTGAGGAATGGAGTACTCTTCTCGTGAAATACCTTTGGACTTGCTCAATTGTTTTAATGTCCATTATAACAGTGTGGATTCCAAGCAGATGAACTGTATTCAAGAATTGGTCTGGTGAAGTTGAATGTTTTTTGTCAGGGCAACTTGGTGTCCCAATTATGGGACAGATCATACTACTCTGTCCCATATTTAGGTACACCAGGCTGCCCTGACAAAACACTTAAACTTGTCCCTGGTGTAGCTGACAAAGACAGGAGAGCCCGTGGCTTAGAGATTAATACATCTACCTAATATGCAAATAGCTTGGGTTTGAATCCCAGAATGGTATGGCTGGCTGATGAGAGCTAAATAGCTTGAAATAGATCTATATTAGTCTCTCTTTATTTCTTTGTTGGTAAAACAAACATTCAAGACATATAGAATTGGCTTACAGCTAAAAGATGATTACTATAGCATCCAATGCAGATCTGATGGTGACTGTTGTATGATTGAATCTTAATGTATCCTTGACCACTTGGACTGATGCACAAATTGAAGTGTCTGAGAATTCTTCAAGGGCAAGTCCCATAGAGATCATTGGTTTTGTCCAGATATATGAGTGCTATGATATATGAGTGCTATGTGAACCCAGGCAATGGGTTAATTGAGTCAACCTTGGTTTCATTAATTTAACTTAATTAAATGAACCACCTGGTTTTATTAATGTACAGTGTGAAAAATATTGCTCCTTTCTTTCAAATTCTACATCAGTGGTCCACAACCTTTTTTGTACCAGGGACCAGTTTCATGCAGAAACACTTTTTCAAGGACCAGCAAAATAAATTCTTCTCCAATAGTAAAGGGCTTCTTTACTATTTCTTTACTAAAAACATATTTTTATATATATTTTAATCACAATTATTCATTATTTGTGGCCCGCTACAAAATGATCCATGGACCAGTACCAGTCCGGGGCCTGGTGCTTGGGGACTGCTCTACATAAATGCATGGCTGATTCCATTTGTACTCTTCAGAGAAACAGCAACTTAGTTGATCCAAGAAGCCATGGTTCATTTGATCATGGTTTGTTGAATAAAATTCTTTTATTTCCCAGAAGGCATTCGCTAAAGCAACAAATCATTTTGCAAATCCGCCTTCCTAAGATTCATTTATGTATTTTTAAAAAGCAGTTGTCTTTCATAAACTGTATTTCTTCTGAGAAAGGAGTTTTGGTGGAAGATTTATCTTCTCCCCACGCTGTGGTAATAGAACGAATAACGAATAACGAATAAGAACCGCAATGTTTACTGTTAGGCAGAATCAAAGCACATTTTTTAATATCTCTCTCCCCCCCCCTCTCTCTCTCCCTCCCTCCCTCCCTCCCTCCTTCTCCTTTCTCAAGCTTAATGTCTCTTAGTTTCTTGTTCATCTAATTTGGGCAATGAGATCGCAGGATGCATTTATGTTGAATTGCCATGTCATTTTTTTCCCCTCAAATGAAGTAGGCAGAAATGAACACGACATCTACCACAAGGAAAGTGTAACTCTGAATTTAAAGGAAAAATAGGTAGGAGATTTGTTTTATCAACAGAGCTTGGAATTTGCTATGTTTCCCCTCACTTTTCTTTGCACTGGTTAATGGGGGACTTTTTGCATGCCTATTCTGTACTATGCAAGGGTGGGCTTCAAAAAATTTAGCAACAGGTTCTCTGCCCAGTTGCTGGGTGAGTGTGGCCATGGTGGGCATGGCCTAGTCAGCTTCCTGCACCACAGCATGAGGGGATGTTTTTGCCCTCCTGGGCTCCAGAGGCTTTCTTCGAGCCTCCCGGAAGGCAAAAACGGTCTCCCTAGGCTACAGAGACTCTCTGGAAGCTGGAAACAGGCCCATTTCCAGCCTTCCTGAACTTCTGTGAGGCCTGTTTTTTGCTCTCCCCAAGCCTCTGTATGTGCCCTGCACTTACCTGCATCCAAAATGGGCTGCATGGGAATTCCTGGAAGAGGCAGGGTGGGGTGGGTGTGGCCAGCCAGGAGTGGGATTTGGGGGTTCTCCAAACTGTGCAGAATCTTAGCTAGATGATCTCTCGAACCCCTACGAACCCCCAGCAGCCCACCCCTGGTAGTATGTCTCACTGAGTTCAATATTCTGATTGACAGTCAGTGAGTCAGTATTCTCATTGACAGTCAAACAGGTAGTTCTCCACCTGTTTAATTGACGAACCAGCCTCAGTGTCCTCTCATGCCCCTCCATGCAGGATCTGCAATGGAAGGCCTCACTATCCATAGGGATTCTCTATCAATGAAGGATGAGAAGTTCATGAATTCTCATTTACAAGGAGCAGCTCTGTAGGTACAGGAAGCTGTGCCTTGTGAAAGCTCACTCTGTAATATACAGCTATACTGCCTTATCTGAAGATCCCGACCACTACTAGATAACAACAAAGAGTTACAGAAAACTCTTTGCTCCCATCTTGTTTGCATTCTTGAAAATAAATCTGATATTCCTACTTATGGTAACTGTTCAATGGGCAACTTCCTCTGTATACCTTCAATGGTTTGTTTTAGTTTTTCATTTACTTTATTGTCATTGCACATCGTACAATGAAATCAAACACCATCTTCATCACATCATGACCATGACCATGAAAATTGTTCTGTATGTAAAGTGGATGACTCCAAATCTACAAACCTGATTGGCTAATAAAATGAACACTGGATTGGTTCACTAGGAACCAATCCAAAGAGCTGCCAAAAAGGCGGCAAATCTAAACAACTGCCATTGGCTGCAAGCAGGCAAGCCAGCCTGTATAAAAGGCTGGCCCCGGCTTCAGCCAAGGGTTCCTTTTTACTGACTAGTTTACAATAAAAGTATTTGTTGTTGGAACCCGGTCTACCTCGTGTGTTTTCCGAACAAAACACTGGCGACGAGGATGGGATCGTCCTGAACAGAGAAACCTGCACGCGGTGATAAGAAGTCCAGATTACAACCAAGATGTCTGGAAACAACGCACCGCCCGCACCCTTCAATCCCAACGAAGAGGATTGGGATTCCTATGCTGATCGCTTCCAAATGTACTTGGAGAGCAATGAAATGAAAGGCATTTCCGAGCAACGCAAGAGAGCCGTGTTCCTGACGCACTGCGGGCCAACAGTGTTTAAAATGGCAAAAGCCCTCACGAAGCCCCGGGACGTTAAACAATTAACCGAAGCCATTGCGGAAGCCACAGCCGCTGAAGCTACGAAAAAATCTGCCCTTAAGAAGATGAACACACACAGCGATGAAACACCAGCCAAAGAGAGAAAGCATCCTGCCACCACGACCCATTATGAAGAGTCGGGCGAAACAAACGAATCGAGCGAAGAGGACGACGAGGTCCACCGTTTGCTCACAAACAAAAAAGAGCGCGAAAGGAGAAAGTGGCGGGAATGCGCTGGCTGCGGAGGAAACCATCCACGAGCCGAATGCAGATTCCTCGATGCCATCTGCCGACATTGCAAAAAAAGAGGGCACATCGAGAAGGTCTGCAGAAACAAAAAATCTTACAGCCCGACGAGACGCAGAAATTCCCCAACACGAGCCGAGCCAAATCGAGCCGAAAGAAAATGGCAACAAGAAAAGCGAGCCAATACACACCAAACTGTCATTATCCAGAGCTCCCAGACGGAAAGTGGAAGAAAAATTAAAATCGTTGTAGAAATCGAGGGAAAACACTGCAAGATGGAAGTGGACTCGGGGTCCTTCCTCTCCATGGTATCGTGGGACACAATTAAACAGTTAGTCCCAGGTATCAAGACCAAAGACTTGATGAAGCAGCACCTAACCCTCAAAGACTATCAGGGAAACCAAATCCCTGTGATGGGCAAAGGACATTTTCAAGTCGCCTACAAAAATCACATCAAGGTGCTTCCACTGACCATAGTCAACCAAGACAGACCAAGCCTCCTGGGCATCGAGTGGTTCGCGCCATTGGGCATCGGGATGACCGGGGTCGATCGAGTGACTACAACCGGCTGGGAAGACGACCTCGTCCGAGAATTCCATGATGTTTTTGACGGATCACTGGGCAAGTACCGGGGAAACCCCATTTCTTTCAATTTGAACCCCTAAATAGCCCCACGAAGAATAAAAGCCAGGCGAGTTCCCTTTGCACTAAAGGCAAAAATAGAGGAACAGCTGGACAAATTAGTAGCCCAAGGGGTTTTAGAACCTGTGGACCATGCCAAGTGGGAAACGCCTATCGTCACACCCATTAAACCAGACGGGTCCATCAGAATCTGTGGTGACTATAAGGCTACCCTGAACCACGCATTACAACCAAGCGCATACCCGGTGCCAGTAGTCCAGCATTTGCTTCATTCCCTGGGAAATGGCAAAGTTTTCGCCAAACTCGACTTGGCACAAGCCTATCAACAACTCCCAGTAGACCCAGAAACAGCAGAAGCGCAGACTATTGTCACCCATAAGGGCGCATTCAAATGCCACCGACTCCAATTTGGAGTAAGCGTAGCCCCTGGCGTCTTCCAGAGTCTAATGGAACGCCTTCTAAATGGCATACAAGGAGTCGTTCCCTATTTCGACGACGTCCTAATCTCGGCCAGAGATGAAACACAATTAAGGAACAGACTAAAAAAGGTTCTGACTAAGTTTAGAGAATCTGGCCTCAAGGTTAAAAGAGAGAAGTGCTGTCTAGTTAAAAACAACGTCGAATTTCTGGGCTACTCAATAGACGGAGAGGGCATCCACCCCACGGATAAAAAAGTTAAGGCGATAAATGACGCTCCTGAACCTAGAAATAAAACAGAACTACAAGCGTTCTTAGGATTAATTAATTTCTATAATGTATTCCTGCCAAACAAAGCCACTATAGCAGAACCGCTACACCGCCTGCTAGACAAAAAGGCAACTTGGACTTGGGGTTACAAAGAAAAAAAAGCCTTCCAAAATATTAAAAGACTGCTAACATCAACAAACGTTCTCATCCAATTTAGCGACACTCTGCCATTAACAGTGACCTGCGATGCTTCACCATATGGAGTAGGTGCCGTCCTGAGCCACCAACTACCGGATGGCAGAGAAGCACCCGTCACATATTATTCTAGGACTCTATCAAAAACCGAGCGGAATTATAGCCAATTGGACAGGGAGGCTCTAGCAATTGTCGCTGGAGTAAAACGTTTCCACGAATATTTATATGGGAGGACTTTTCGAATCATAACGGATCACAAGCCGTTAATGGGGATTTTGGCGGGAAACAAGCCAACACCTAACATACTGTCACCGAGAATGACGAGATGGTCAGAGTTCCTGGCGGCCTATTCCTACACTCTGACACACTGACCAGGGAAACAAATTTCCCATGCGGACGCTTTGAGCAGAGCGCCTTTGCCAACAACCGACGCAGACCCGGCACCAACGATGACAACGCTACAAATCGAGACTTGCCCATATCAGCGTATGATGTCGCAAGAGCCATCGCGAAAGACTCATTGACTGCCTGCGTTCTTAGCTGGGTAGGTAAAGGCTGGCCGGAGAATCTAAAAACTGAAAATTCCAAACCCTTCCGGTCCAGACAGACTGAACATTCCATCCAAAAGGGGTGTTTGTTGTGGGGTGATCGGGTAGTAATCCCTGCTAAACTGCAGCCCAGGGTTCTTAGGCTTTTACATGAAGGGCACCCCGGAATGGTTAAGATGAAAAGCCTCGCCAGAAGTTACGTGTGGTGGCCGGGTATTGATAAGGACATAGAGTATTGGGTAAGCTCATGCCACAAATGCCAGGCAATTAGACCATCCCCACCAAAGGCACCTGTTAAGGACTGGGAAACCCCTCGAGGACCGTGGTCAAGAATACACATTGACTTCGCGGGGCCTACCAAGGGGCATACTTTTCTGATTGTCGTTGATGCCTATTCCAATTGGCTTGAAGTAAAAATCATGCCATCAACGACAACAGAAGCCGTAATAAAGCAACTAGACAGCCTGTTTGCCACCCATGGCATACCAGACATTCTCGTCTCAGATAATGGGCCACAGCTAACCAGCATACCATTTGAGCAATACCTAGCCTCCCTAGGTATAAGACATGCACTAACCGCGCCGGCTCACCCGGCTGCAAACGGCAGGGCTGAGAGAATGGTCCGGTTTACAAAAGAAGGGTTGGAACGAATGGACGCTGGAGATATCCAACAAAAAGTAAACCGGTTGCTCACGCTCCAGCACATAACACCCAGTACTATTACAAATAAATCACCAGCAGAACTACTCATGGGGCGAAAATTAAGATCTCACCTGGATAGGTTACACCCAAATTTCACCCCAGAAAACCCCCCTGACTCCTCAACACGGTTCAGACAATTCGAGACAGACGATTTAGTTTACGCAAAAAATTTCTCCGGGGACCCGGTATGGCTACCCGGGCAAATTATCCAGATTACAGGCCCCAAATCCTACCGAGTAAAATTAGACGATGGAAGGGAATGGAAGCGGCATATAGACCAGCTTCGATCTCGAATTATGGAAAGAACCGCGGACTTACAAACAGTCACAAAAAAACACGGCGAAATGCAAACCGAGGTGGGGGGGGAAAGGCGAGAAACGAATAAAGAACTATTTAAAAATAAAACTAACATTCAATATGACCAAAAAGAGCCAACAAAAGACTCACCGTTTGAAGAGACCCATGGAAAGAGACCTTCGGAAGGGGCCAGCCAAGCCAGCTCGACCTGCCCCGAGGAAACGGGAGGGAGCGGCAGAACCGCCGGCCTAAGAAACTCAGGCGGCGGTAAAATGGCTGACTCACCCTTCCAGACGGTTCCAGAGAGAAGGACGGACGACACAGCAGCCCCATCCGAACCGGTCGAAGTCTTCACTGAAAATGAACCGCGCAGGTCAGGTCGAGCCCGAAAAAGCCCCACCTACCTGCGAGACTACGTCACCACGTAGGACTGAACTAAGGAGGGAGGGGTGTTCTGTATGTAAAGTGGATGACTCCAAATCTACCATTCTGATTGGCTAAGGAAAAGAACAGTGGATTGGTTCACTAGGAACCAATCCAAAGAGCTGCCAAAAAGGCGGCAAATCCAAATAGCTGCCATTGGCTGCAAGCAGGCAAGCCAGCCTGTATAAAAGGGCTGGCCCCGGCTTCAGCCGGCGTTCCGTTACTGACTGGTTATAATAAAAGTATTTGTTGTTGGAACCCGGTCTACCTCGTGTGTTTTCCGAACAAAACAGTTATCACATCATCCCTAAGTCCTGCTTTTCTCAAGACTAGCCATACCTGGTTCCTGCAACCATTCTTCATATGTTTTAGTCTCCAGGCCTTTAATCAGCCTAGTTGTTCTTCTCTGCACTTTTTCCAAAATCTCAATATTTTGGGGCATGATGTGATGACCAAAACTGGATGTTGTATTCCAGGTGTGGTCTTACTAAGGGTTTAAAAAGCAGTAGTAACACCTCATGTGTGATTTTGATTCTGTGCCTCTGTTTATACAAACAAGGATTATATTAACTTTTTTGGCTGCCACCAGACACTGCTGGCTATTTTCTCATATTTAATGAACTATATTTAATTTTTATGAAATAATTCCATCATTAATCATATTCTCAGCAAATATAAATCGATGACCTATGCTCATATAATTTTGAGCAAATGCGGATGAAGCCATCCTTGTAAAAAAAAATCTAAAACTTCACCATCTACAATTTAGAGACAAATTTGTAGTGATTGTTTCACGTAATATGTTTGCAGAAGTACAGGTAATCCTTGAGTTACAAACATTCATTTAGTGGCCATTCAAAGTTACAACAGCGAAAAAAGTAACTTACAACCAATCCTCACACTTACAACCTTTGCAACATTTCCACAATGTTGTGATCAAAATTCAGGTGCTTGGCAACTGGCATATATTTATAATTGGCATATACAACTCAGAAACATGTGATCATCATTTGCAACCTTCCAAGCTGGCTTCCAGTAGGCTAATCAATGAGGGGAGCAATCATTCACTTAATGATTGCTTGGTTCACTTAACTACTGCAACAAAAAGGTTATAAAATCAGATGTGACTTATATAACAGCCAACTTGTTCAGCAGAAGAAAATCTGCTCTCAATTATGATTGTAAGTCATGGGCTACTAGTATACTCAGCCTATAATTATAATTAGTTTCCTTGCCTGTGTCAGGGTTCCAAGTAACATACCCATATTGAACAAAACTCTGAGGCAGGTATATTCCTAAAAGAATAGGTTTATTGGATATGTCATATTGGCACAAGCTGGTGAAAACAGACTCAAAATGTGCCTGTGATTTTCACCTAATTAAAAGTTTTGTCACTTTCCCAAAACAATCAGTCACATGATCCAATCAGCATACAGTCCAGTTGCTAGGTGACCTCAGTCACCTCCTTCTGAACACCTGCAGGAATGTCCTTGGTTCCTAAGGGAAAGCATTTTGTTTTGGCTGCAGCACCCCAGCTATTTCAATTCCCCATTCCCCATCCCTCAGCTCCAGTGTCTGTCAGCACTGAAGCAAAAAATAAAATGACCTCAGTTTGGTCCAGAGGTGGGATTCAATTTTTTTTTTACTACCAGTTCTGTAGGCGTGGCTTGGTGGGCATGGCAGGGGAAGGATACTGCAAAATCCCCATTCCCACCCAATTCCTGGGGGATGGATACTGTAAAATCTCCATTCCTTCCCCACTCCTGGGGGAAGGTTACTACAAAATCCCCATTCCCTCCCCACCCCACTAGCCTGCTTTCCAGCACCGTTCTCCTATGCAGGGCAACAAAAGAAGACCCAGCTGATCAGCTGGGACCCGGGAGGCAGAGAATAGATGGGGGCTGTGCCAGTCAGAGGTGGTATTTGCCGGTTCTCTGAACTACTCAAAATTTCCGCTATCAGTTTTCCAAAACTGATCAGAACCTGCTGAATACCACCTCTGGTTTGGCCAGCTTCAGGGTTGACAGCCTGCTCATTACTAATAGTTCCCCTAAACTGAGAGATCTCAGCTTTTTCTCTTTGCTTGTTCCTTTAATTTAGTAATTAACAGTTCAGCAGAAAATACTAGACCAGGCTAAAATAAAGTTAGGTACTTTGAAGTTCAGCATCATTGGAGAACTCAACCATTATGTCATCATGCTTTGTATATGTATGCTTTGTATACTAGATCTTCATGTTAAGCCATAGTCTAGTTTTGTCATGCCCCTGTGGAGACTGACTCTGAGGGAGAGGAGGAAAAGCCAATGGGGAGTGGAGGTGTAGCTCCAGAGGTTGTGGAGGAGGCTGGGGAAGGGTAGAGGCCAGCTGAGCAGTCAGAGAAGGACCCAGGCCCATCCCCTATCCATCCTAGGGCATGCAGGGAGGACAAGGGAGGATAAGGGAGAGACGTGGTCTACTTGGGAGAAGAGGGCCTTGATCCTCTTCACGGGCTGCAGCTGTGATAACTGAATAAGAGTTTGGACCTGCGTACTGGCAAAAGCTGGAAACAAAGCATGGTTTATTTTGGTCTGAAGTTATTTTGGTTGGCGTCCTTCCAACAGACTGTTCCTTGTTATCTCCTTGAATTTGGTAAATACTTCTCCTGTTCCATTGTGGAAATTTCATCATTGTAGTTTGTTTGGGTTTTTTATTTCACCTTTATCTGCTCATTAAGTTCGGACTGTATTGCTTTTTTTTGAAGACTATTTTTGAGTGCATTTTATCTCCAACTGAGTGTTATTGAACAATGGGGCCAAGTTGGAGGCATTAAAGGACATTTATTTACATTTTGGATTTTGTTACGTTTGTGTTACACTCTGGGTCATCACAGGTTTCTTCATTATATTAGTACAGAATTTTTATTTGCTTGTTTTTTTTAGGATGTAACATGTTTTTGAACTCGGAATTATTTTAAAAAATGAACATGAATATTTGATTTAGACTCACTTGGTAAGTTCTATAGGTGTATTACCTGCCCTTGCTTAGTTCCTCAGAACTCATATATGATGAGCATACTTTTCACACATGGGAATAACATACATATTCTGTGGTAATCAAGAACTCTAACTGCTATTGGCAGAATATCAGAAAATAAATTTACTTGGAGATCAATCTCCTTTGTTAAAATCAATCCACATATAAGTGTTACTTCCCAGCAAACATTATTCTTGTGTTCCTAAAGATTAGTTTATAGACATACAATCATTTTTTTATTGTGCACTGCCCAGAGTCACTATCTGTGAGATGAGCAGTCTTATAAATATGAGTAGAGATGAGATAGATAGAAAGATAGACAGATAGATGAGATAGATGATAGATATAGATAAGTAGGTAGGTAGATAGATAGTTTTTACTGTTGCCTCATTTAATTTTCACTTCTTTTCAAAACAGTTACTTAACTGAATATCATAAATGCTACTAGAAAATAAATGTTCTTCTTTAGTACTGTTCTTTTCAGAATTAACAAGCTCTCCAGGGAACAATTGGAGAAATTTAATTCACTGGTTATCTCATACCTCTCCCTCGGGGAAAAAGATAATCCTTAGTGTATTCTAATATAGGAAGTGAAACTAGACACACACACACACACACACCACACACACACACACACACACACACACACACACACACACACACACACACA
>BLBF01000056.1:17076628-17098700 GCA_015471245.1 Laticauda colubrina
ATATATATATATATATATATATATATATATATATATATATATATATGCGCTGTTCAGCTTCCTTTGGGCATTATCCCATGTCATTATCCCACTGTGCATAATCCTCAGTGAAAAACAAAGGGATGTATTTGTACACAGCAGTAATTTCCAGAAACATTTTTGCACAACAGCTTTTAATAAAGTTCTCCAATGGGTCCTTTCAATAATTTTGGTTCCCCAAGCAGAGCACTTGAAGCTTCTTGCTGGATCAAACCAGTCAGTCCTAGAGGAGATCAATCCTGACTGCTCTTTAGGAGGCCAGATCGTGAAGATGAAACTCAAAGACCTTGGCCGCCTAATGAGAAGGAAGGACTCACTGGAGAAGAGCCTAATGCTGGGAACGATTGAGGGCAAAAGAAGAAGAGGACGGCATAGAATGAGGTGGCTGGATAGAGTCACTGAGGCACTTGGCATGAGCTTAAATGGATTCCAGAGGATAGTAAAGGACAGGAAGGCCTGGAGGAATGTTGTCCATGGGGTCGTGATGGGTTGGATATGACTTTGCAACTAATAACAACAAGCTGAATGTTTTTCCTGAAAAGTCACAGGAGAGACTCCATGACATCTCACTCAATGGGCAGTACAGCTTCTAAAAGGGCATTCCATTTTCCCAAAGTGATACACAGTGTAGTTATAATCCCCAAAGTCATCATTTCTATAACAGGCACAGGTGACCTCTGTGCTGGGTGTACTGTTGTCAGTTACCAACAATGGCATTTTCAGGAATAACCTAGTTACAGTTGTTCTTATGATGTTCATCTCATGTTGTAGGATGCTTGATCTGGAAGTTGCAGCCGATTCAGATTCAATGACCAATAACTAAATGCCCTATGTACAGCTTACACCTTTGCTGAACTAATTACAGCAGCTGCTTGTTGTTGTTAGTTGCAAAGTCATATCTGACCCTTCATGACCCCATGGACAACATTCCTCCAGGCCTTCCTGTCCTCTACCATCCCCCAGAGTCTATTTAAGCTCACACTGATTGCTTCAGTGACTCCATCCATCCACCTCATTCTATGCCATCCCCTTCTTCTTTTGCCCTCAATCGTTCCCAGCGTTAGGCTCTTCTCCAGTGAGTCCTTCCTTCTTATTAGGTGGCCAAAGTATTTGAGTTTCATCTTCAGGATCTGGCCTTTGAAAGAGCAGTCAGGATTGTTCTCCTCTAGGACTGACTGGTTGGATCACCTTGCAGTCCAAGGGACTTGCAGGCATCTTCTCCAGCACCAGAGTTCCAAGGCCTCAATTCTTTGGCGCTCAGCCTTTCTTATGGTCCAACTTTCACAGCCAAACATTGCAACTGGGAAAAGCATAGCCTTGACTCGACACACTTTGTTGGCAAGATGATGTCTCTGCTTTTTAATATGCTGTCTAGATTTGCCATAGCTTTCCTCTCCAGCAGCTGTTACTTAGCTCCAAAACATGGTTAGATTTGATTATGACATACAAAACTCTGAATAATTTGGAAACAGGATACTCATCAAGATCATGTTCATGTTAATTGTTACAGACTTGGTAGGCACCAAAAGCCACTGAAACCCTCTTCCCTTCTAAAATAACTGTCAAACCAATCCATCTTCTCATAAGGAGAGGTTTTTACTCCAATAATCCTTGCCAACTATAGGGGGCACCACTCATTTCGAGGCCATGAGCCAGAGCTGTCCAAAGACATTTAGGTAGTCATGTGACCAGCCATCTAACCCACTGAAGTGGTACCTATTTAACTACTCACATTTGCATGCTTTTGAACTGTTAAACTGGCAGGAACTAGGCAAAGACAGGCATTCACCCTGTCGCATGATGCTTTGGTCTTGAACTTATGATCTTCTCATAAGAAAATAATATTTTAGTTCAGACTTAAATCTTTTCTTCTGGATTTGAAACTTATCACCACTTTGAAAAGGATAGCCAACCTTGAACCTTCACATTACCTGAAAATTTTCACATGGTCTATGCTAATCTATAATAGCAGGAAAACAACTTTTCTGCCACCTACAGACTTAATGACAATTTTCAGAAATTTGCAGTCCCCCCTTCTTCTGCATATTTAACTCTAAAATAGATACACTATGTCTCTGTTATGGCTAAAGCAGCTGTTTAGAGCTCCATGGGTCATATATGTCAGCCTTTACTCTTCAAATAATATTTCATCACTGCCATGTTTCCTGTGGACCTTGGAGGGAGGCCTAAATGAATAAATGTTATAGTACTGTAATTGAACAGAAAGAAAATTATCCCCCAACTACCTACAGTCATTCCTTGGAGACGCAGCAGTATATCCAATTCAACAGTAGGAGTAATTGTCACAATAGGAATTTCGCATATTCTTACATTCCTGAAAACAAACTTCATAATTATAATTATTATAATTCAGAATGCACCATTTTAAGAGGCTGTGGATGGAAGGGACAGAAAGTCAACCTTCTTCCTTGAATCATAAACTTGTCCAGGGAAATAGTTTTGAAAGACAAGGGGAAGTGTTTTTCATCTTGATTTTATTCATGCACAAGGAATTGAGGAGAGAGTTAAAGCTCCATTTGGGAATCTGCGCCAGCTTTCTAAAATCTAATTTAGATTTCCCATCCCAAATTTGAAAATTTGAATATTGTTCCTGTGAGAATGATTGACATTCAAATTAAAAATAAAAGAATAAGCCACAGGAAATGTGATTTGTGAACAGCAAGGCTCCTATCTGTTTTGCAATTCCACACGGCTACAATAAAACCTGTTTGGGTTTTTAGGAAAGAGAGTCTAACATTCTAAGAAACTTATTTTTTAACAAGGAAGTTTCCTCAATGATCAAAAGGTAGAATAGGTACAATGAATAAAATCACAGTTATATTAATGGAGAGTTTACTTAGATGTATGTATTGTGGATGTACCACAATATAATCCCCTCTTTTGCTGCTGTTTTGAGTTCACTGCCTTTTTCTAGGTGAGAACAGAGATGGTGGCTATCTCATTAGTGGGCTGAAGCAGTATTTTCAAGGACACCGGAAGCATGACTAACATTTTTATTCTCAATTCTGACGTTTTAAACTTTGTGTCATTCTTCACTGTTGAGCTCCTCTAAGATAAAGCAATTGTTCTGTTGGTACAGTATCACCCTTAGCATCTTAGAGTACAGGATTGCTAATCATTATAATCCAAAGAGAAATCTATAGCTTGTGCCCTTAAGCAATGCCTGCAATTTGACAAATGTTACCAGAAGAGCAGAAACATTAATGGGCAGCTTACAGAAGCTCTCTATTTTGCTTGAGATGTGTCTTCTTCTAGGACTTTGGCAAGCTGGAATAGGATCTCTCCTTTCAGCTGTAGGCCACCCAAAGGTTCTGGCAGGTTCTGGAGAATGGGTAGTGGAAATTTTGAGTAGTTTGGAGAACCGGCAAATACCACCTCTGACTGGCTCCTCTCCCATCTATTCTCTGTCTTCTGAGTCCCAGCTGATCAGCTAGATCTTCTTTTGTTGCCCTGCACAGGAGAATGGAGCTGGAAAGCAGGTTAGTGAGGTGGAGAGGGAGTGGAGGTTTTGCAGTATCCTTTCCCCAGGAGTGGGGAGGGAATGGGAATTTTGCAGTAACCTTCTCCTGCCACGCCCACCAAGCCAAGCTAAGCCATGCCCCCCAAGTCACAGAACCAGTAGTAAAAAAAATTGAATTCCACCACTGTGACCATCACTAATTGAATGTAGGTGGACTTCTTAGTATTCCTTTGTTAACAGAATAACAGAGTTGGAAGGGAACTTGGAGATCTTCTAGTCCAACCCCCTGGTCAAGCAGGAAGCCCGATACCAGTTCAGACCAATGGTTATCCAATATCTTCTTAAAAACTTCCAGTGTTGGGCGAGACGGAGGAGCTGGCGTTGCGACGATGCTGCATGCAATCTTGGAGGTCTGAGATTGCAGCCGATATCTTTGCCCCTGGACGGTCCAAACAGACCTCAACCATCCCGAAGAGATGGTGATAGTGAAGGGCGCATCCTGTAGATCCCAGTGATATTGCAAAGTCCCTGGTTGATCCAGGAGAAGCCCTTTTGCTAGCGGCAGAGAGGCAGCCCCCAAAGCTGCTGAAGTTGGGACAGTTCCGAATGGAAGAGGTTGAAAGAGAAAGTGTGTCGGTTTGGTGAGAATTGTTGTTTTATTATTCTAAGACTTCAAAGGACTTCAAAGGACACCCTAAGGGGAAAAAGAATCTGTAAAAGTTTTGACAGAACTGAATAAGCGGAGGTTTTTAAACAGAAGTGTCAAAGAAAGGCTTAGTTTTATGTTTTCTATGGTTGGATTCCTATTGTGATTCAGCATTTGCTAACTGAACTGGTTTTTTCTCTATTTATTCATATCTATTTTTTCTTCTTCTCTTCTTTTTTGATTTTGTAATATTTTAAGTTAGAGGCTTTTTGTAATATTTTAGATTAGAGGCGCCCTTAAGCTATACTTTTTTCTAACTTTTATTACGTTTTGTCTGGGAAAGAAGGGGGAGAGTGAGAGTAAAGAAAGTTTGTAACACTGCCAACTAGAGGCTTGTGAAATTCTTTTTCAAGGACATTGCTACGTGATAAGATAGAGGGAAGAGCATGGAAAAGTGTTACTGCAGGTGTTCTTCTGGGTTTCTATCAACAATTGAAACTTGGCTTTGAAGTTTGGAGAGAGCTATGACAAGAGCCTTGGATAATTAAATAAAGTGCAGTGTGTTTCTTTTTATTTTCTTAAATTGGGTCACACACCCCCAACCAGCTGTACTGTTCATTTTTTCTTTTTAAAACCTTTATTTTTGTAATATTTTCATCTTTGCTTTGTATTTTAAAGGGAAAGCCTCCAAATTTTTCTTTTTTCTTTTCCTTTCTTCTTTGGGACTTTTTGTTTTTTGATATGCTTTTTTTTTATTTGAAAACTTTCAATTGGATTGAGGTGTTGAAGAACTTGAAGAATTATTTTTATTTTTTTAAAATTCTTTTTTACTTTTTGCTCGTTTTAAACTTTTTTTATTCTTCTCCTTCCTTTCTACCTAATTACTGATTGGATTAAGGTTAAGAAGAACCTGAAGAATTTTTTTTCTCTCCTTTTCTTTTTATTATTATTGGGTTTTTCTCTCTACCATTTTTATTTTTCATTTTGGATTATAATTGGCTATTTCATAATTGGATTAGAGTTTAGAAGAACCTGAAGATCCTGAATTGTTTAAAAATGAATTTATTTAATTTAAAATTTAAATTTAAAGCTTCTGGCTCTTCCACTTCTACTTCTGCCTCCCCACCATCTGGAGGACAACGTTCAATTCAGACAATGTTAAAGCAAGACAAAGATCAAGAAAGAGTGACTCTACAGATGATTATGCAAGGCATTCAAGTCCTTAAAATAAAATTAGATACCATTGAAAAGAGAATAGAAAATATTGAGCAAAGAACAGAGAAAACCGATGAAAAGGAGAATATTCAACAAATGATAGTGAAATATGATGAGAGATTCCAAAAAATTAAAGAAGAAGACAAACAAAGAGTCAAGAAGATTGGAGATATTGATATCAGATTAACAGTGGTTGAACAGAATAAAAGTGAGATACTGAAATGGGAGATGGACAAATCAGAATTTTATCTCAGATTTCAATAAATAGAGGAAGAAAAAGGACAAAATTTAGCTGAGTTAATGATAGAAATATTGGCTGAAGCTTTGGAAATAACAGAAGAGAAGATGATGGATGGAGTAGATGAGGTATACCGAGTTTTTACAAGATATACGATGAGAAATAACCTACCAAGAGAAGTTCATATCAGATTTACAAAAAAATCCATTAAAACACAAATATTACAAATGGTAAGAGAGAAAACATTGAAATACAAAGACAAAGAGATAGTGGTTTTAAAGCAAATACCTAGAAGAGTGAGAGAGATGAGAAGACAATATTGATTTTTGACTAAAATGCTATTGAAAAAAGAGGTGAATTATAGATGGCTAATCCCAGAAGGGTTAATGTTTACATGGCAAGAACAGAGATATAGAATTGATTCAATCGAGAAAGCAGAATTATTCTATACAGAATTTTTTGGAAGGAGAGAGGTGGCAGAAAAAGAGATTTCACTAACTGAATTCCAAGACGACCAAATGGAGACTGAAAAAGAAGAAGGCGCAGTAGGTGGATCGGTGGAGACTAAAGAACAACGTGAACCAAGATCTACGAGAGGTGCCAAACCTAATTATAAAGCATAATTATGGAAGATAAAAAACTGATTACAATGAATATAAATGGACTTAATTCAGCTGTTAAAAGAAGGAAATTTTTTCACAGATTAGAGAAACTAAAATTTGATATAATTTGTCTCCAAGAAGTACATATTAAAAAACAATATGAACAATTGTTGATACAGCCAAAATTAGGGAAAATATTTACTTCTTTGACTCAGTGTAAGAAAAGAGGAGTGGTTTTACACATCAAAGAGACCATTTCAGCAAAATTGATTTATACTGATGAAGACGGAAGAGTATTAATGGTGGAAATAATGGATAATAATATGAAAACACTCTTGATTGCAATTTATGCTCCGAATGATAAACAAGAAGAATTTTATAAAAAATTACACATGAAAATAATTGAACTGGACTATGTCAAGATAGTTATGATGGGAGATTTCAATGGAATTGTAGACAATAAACTGGACTATATAACAACAACAACAGCAAAGCAAAATAGAAAGACTCTCCCCAAATCCTTTTTTAAAATGATAGATGAAATAAATTTAAAAGATATATGGAGAGAAAGAAATGTTAAAACCAAACAATACATTTTTTACTCAAATAGACATTTAACATGGTCCAGAATAGATATGATTTGGACTTCAACAGAATTAATATCTAATATTCAAGAAACAAATATCGAAACAAATACTTAATCCATAATCAAGTACTTAAGTACTTAAATAAGCACTTAAGTACTTACTTACTTACAAGTACTTAAGACCATAATCCAATGACAATTAATGGAAAGGACAAAAAAGAAGATTGAGATGGACGTTAAATAATACGATTCTAAAGGAGAAGGATTTTATACAGCGGATGGAGAAAGAATTGGTCTTTTTTTTTTAGAAAATAAAAAAGAAGATATTTCTTTTTTTTTTTTTTTAAATTAAAGTTTTTATTAATTTTCTACAAACAAACAAACATACAAAACATTAAAAACATCTATTCTCATATATACTTCCGGTGTATCGGTTGGTTCATCAGTTTTGTGCATTCATTTTATAGTGTCAATTACAATTATATTGCATAACCACTCATATTGTCAATCCATATTCTAATATTACTAAAGAAAAAAATAAAAATAAAAAAATCTTTTTTCTGACTATACTTTTAATCATTCATGCTTTGCGAGATAACAATACTTCAAACAAATTATTCTATAATTTGTCGTATAATCATAACAATCAATCCTAAAAAACTCTTCATATATATAGTATTAATGTTCTATTATTGTATTTTATCATCTAACCATTGATAAAAAAAATCCCAAATTGCATAAAATTGTTTATCTTCTTGTTCTCTAATTTCAAATGTCAATCTACTCATCTCAGCACATTCCAATATTTTCTTAATAATTTCTTCCTGCAATGGTATTTTCTCATTCTTCCAGTTTTTAGCAAATACAATCCTAGCCGCCGTTAATACATTTACAATCAAATATTTCAAGTCTTTATTATATATATCAGGTAAAATTCCCAATAAAAAGATCTCTGGCTTCAAGTCTATGTGTTTCTTTGTCATTTTTTCCAACCACATGTGAATTTTAGTCCAATATTTTCTAGCATTCTCACAAGTCCACCACATATGATAGTATGAGCCAGGTATCTGATGACATTTCCAACATTTTTCAGATTTATTCTTGAACATTCTTGCTATTCTTGTCGGGGGAAGGTGCCACCTGTAAAACATCTTATACAAGTTTTCTTTATATGCTATTGACATTGTCATTTTATAATTTTGAGACCACAATTTTTGCCATTGTTCTAAATCAATTCCATATCCAAAATTCTTCCCCCATGCAATCATAGTTTCTTTAACTTGTTCTTCCTCTAGCTTAATTCCCAATAAATAACCATATAACTTTTTAATCACTTTCTCATCAGTACCCATCAATATCTTATCTAAATCAGTCTGTTTATCATAGAATCCTTCCGTTTTAAAATCTTCAAGATATCTTGAGTGTATTTGCGCATATGAAAACCAATTCATCCTTATACCTTGTTCCTCTAAATTTTGGATCGTTTTAAGTCCACCCTTTTCATCCAACAGTTCCCCATATCTAACTGTTTGTTCCTTTTTATAAATCATAGGATAGGAAAATGCTTCAATAGTCGATAACCAAATTGGAATTTTCAAATAACATTGTTTTTTTATCTTCTCCCAATTTAACCACAAAGACTCCCGTATATAATGTCTTCTGAAATACCCCTGTGTTTTAGTTCCCTTGTACCATAAAAAAGCATGCCAACCCAACAGTAAGTCATGTCCTTCTAATGTCAACAATCTATGTTTTCTTAATGTTATCCATTCTTTGACCCACATCAAACTTGCGGCTTGATAATACAATTCCCAATTAGGCAGGCCAAAACCTCCTCTATTTCTAGCATCTTGCAAAAGTTTTAACTTTATTCTCGCTTTTTTACCTTGCCATATAAACTTCAACATAGTTTTATTTAAATCTTCAAAATAGTCTTTTCCAAGTCTAATTGGTATTGTTTGAAAGAGAAATAAAATTCTAGGTAAAATATTCATCTTAATTGTTGAAATTCTCCCTATTAATGACAATTGTAAATTTTCCCATTTCTTCAAATCTGTAATTATCTGTTGTTTAAGTTTAATATAATTATTCTCTTTTAATGTGCTACATCTTGCTGTCAAATATATCCCCAAATACTTAACCTTGTTTGTAATTTGAATTTTCAAAAGATCTGTCAGTTCTTCTCTTTGTCTCAACAACATATTTTTTGTCAAAATCTTTGTTTTATCTTTATTTATTTTCAAGCCAGCCATCTCACCATATGTCTCTACCTTTTCCAATAACTTTGGAGCGGTTTCTAACGGGTCTTCCAGAATAAAAGCTAAATCGTCAGCAAAAGCTTGTAGTTTAAATTCTTCCTTTTTAATTTTCATTCCTTTTATATTTTTGTCATCTCTAATATTTCTATTCAACACTTCCAAAGTTAATACGAATAACAAAGGAGATAGGGGACATCCTTGTCTTGTACCTCTTCTTATATTAATAAGATCTGTAAATTCTCCCTCCATCATTACCTTTGCTGTCTGTTTATTATATATGGCTTCTATTGCTTGAATAAATTTTCTGGCAAAGCCCATCTGTTCCAATAATAATAACATAAATCTCCAGTTCACGTTGTCAAATGCTTTTTGAGCATCTAGGAATATCAAAGCCATTTGTTTTTCAGGATGAGCCTCATAATATTCCAAGGTATCCAAAATTACTCTCATGTTGTCTCTAATTTGTCTCTTTGGTAGAAATCCATTTTGATCTGGATGGATAAAATTATTTAAATATTTTTTCAGTCTTTCTGCTAAGATTGAAGCAAAGATTTTATAATCTGCATTCAATAAGGAAATAGGTCTATAGTTCTTAATTTGCAACGGGTCAGCCTCTTCCTTTAAAATAAGTGTAATATAAGCCTCTGACCATGTTTTGGGTGTCATCTTTTTTAACATAACTTCATTCATAATTTCTAACAATGGAGTGTTCAATGATTCTTGAAATTTTTTATAGAATTCTGCCGGAAGCCCATCTGGACCTGGTGCTTTCCCATTATTTTGTCTTTTAAATGCTTCATTTAGTTCCATCATTGTTATATTGCTTTCTAACATTTCTTCAGTCTCTTTAGGTATCTTCGGTAAGTTAACATTCTGTAAATACTGTTTAATTTTTTTCTCATCAATATTCTCTTGATTATATAGTTGTCCATAATAATCTCGAATAATTTCCTTTTTCTCCTTATTACCACAACAAACTTGACCTTGATCATCTATTAGTTTCAGTATTTTTCTTGATTCCTTCTCCTTTCTCAGTTTATATGCTAACCATCTACCTGGTTTATTTGCATCTTCAAAATAATTCTGTTTAGAATTTCTAATTTTCTGTGCCAGTTCTTCTTTCTCTATTAATTCCATTTTATGCTTAATTACATCCAGTTTCAATTTAATATCTTTTTTCTGTGGTATTTTCTGTAATTCTTTTTCAAGTCTTATATATTCATCTTCCAAGGCCTTAGAGGTTTGTCTTTTCCTAATATTCTTTTTTCTTGTATAGTCTATTATCAAACCTCTTACATATGCCTTCATTGTATCCCAAACATTCTGTATTGAAGTATCTTCTTTTTTATTTTCTTTAAAAAAAAAGACCAATTCCTTCTCCATCCATTGTATAAAATCTTTCTCCTTTAAAATGGTATTGTTTAATGTCCATCTCGATCTTTTTCTTTGTCCCTTCCATTTAATTGTCATTGGACTATGATCTGCCCAAGTACTTATTTCAATATTTGTTTCTTGAATAGTAGATATTAATTCTGTTGAGATCCAAATCATATCTAATCTGGACCATGATAAATGTCTATTAGAATAAAAAGTATATTGTTTAGTTTTAACATTTCTTTCCCTCCAAATATCTTTTAAGGTTAATTCATCTGTCATTTTAAAAAAAGATTTAGGGAGAATCTTTCTATTTTGTTTTGTTGTTGTTGTTATATAGTCCAATTTATTGTCCACAATTCCATTAAAGTCTCCCATCATGATTATGTTAACATAGTCCAGTCTAATTATTTCCATATGTAGTTTTTTATAAAACTCTTCTTGTTTATCATTCGGAGCATAAATTGCAATCAAGAGTATTTTTTTATTATTATCCATTATTTCCACCATTAATACTCTTCCATCTTCATCCATGTAGATCAGTTTTGCTGGAATATCTTCTTTAATATAGAGAACCACTCCTCTTTTCTTACATTGAATCAAAGAAGTAAATATTTTCCCTAATTTTGGCTGTACTAACAAATGCTCATGTTGCTTTTTAATATGAACTTCTTGTAAGCAAATTATATCAAATTTTAATTTCTCTAATTTGTGAAAAGTTTTCCTTCTTTTAATAGCTGAATTAAGTCCATTTATATTCATTGTAATCAGTTTTTTTTCTTCCATGATTATGCTTTATATTTAGGTCTAACAACTCTCGTAGCTCTCACTTCACGTTGTTCTTTACTGTCTACCTGTCCACCTACAACTCCTTTCTCTAAAAAGAAGATATTTCAATTCAGAACGTATGGGACACAATGAAGGCATATGCTAGAGGCTTGATAATAGACTACACAAGGAAAAGGAACATGAGGAAAAGGCAAGCCATGGAAGCTTTAGAAGATGAGTATAAAAGACTCGAAAAAAAAAAAGACATTAAGCTAAAACTGGATACAATTAAACATCAAATGAGTTTAATAGAGAAAGAAGAATTAGCACAGAAATCAGAAGTGCTAAACAGAATTATTTTGAGGATGCAAACAAACCAGGTAGATGGTTAGCATACAAACTGAGAAAGGAAAAAGAATCAAGGAAAATACCGCAGTTAATAGATGATCAAGGTCAGGTTTGTCATGGCAATAAAGAAAAGAAGAAAATCATTCAAGACTTTTATGGGAAATTATATGAGCAAGAGAATATTGATGAGGAAAGAATTAAGCAGTATTTACAGAATGCTAATCTACCTAAGATACCTAAAGAGACTGAAAAAATGTTAGAAAGCAACATAACCATGATGGAGTTAACCGAAGCACTTAAGAAACAAAACAATGGGAAGGCACTAGGCCCAGATGGACTTCCGGCAGAATTCTATAAAACATTGTAAGAATTGCTGAACCTCCATTGCTAGAAGTCATGAATGAAGTTATGCTAAAGAAGAAGATACCTAAAATATGGTCAGAAGCCTATATTAAACTTATTCCAAAAGAAGAGACTGATCCATTACAAATTAAGAATTATAGACCTATTTCTTTATTAAATGCAGATTATAAAATCTTTGCTTCAATATTGGCAGAGAGACTCAAAAAATATTTAAATAATTTTATTCATTCTGACCAAAATGGATTCCTGCCAAAGAGACAAATTAAAGACAATATGAGAGTACTATTGGACACTTTGGAATATTATGAGGCTCATCCCGAAAAACAAATGGCTTTGATATTTTTAGATGCACAAAAGGCATTTGATAATGTGAACTGGAGATTTATGTTATTATTATTAGAACAGATGGGCTTTGCCAGAAAATTTATTCAAGCAATACAAGCCATATATTATAAGCAAACGGCAAAGGTAATGATAGAGGGAGAATTAACAGACTCTATCAATATAAGAAAAGGTACAAGACAAGGTTGCCCACTATCATCTTTGCTATTCATATTAACTCTGGAAGTGTTAAATAGAAACATTAGAGATGAAAAGAGTATAAAATGAATCAAAATTAAAAAGGAAGAATTTAAATTGCAAGCTTTTGCGGATGACTTTACTTTTATTTTAGAAGACCCTCTAGAAACAGCACCAAAACTACTGGAAAAGATAGAGGCATATGGTAAGATGGCTGGCTTGAAAATAAACAAAGACAAAACAAAGATTTTGACAAAGAACATGTTACTAAGACAAAAAGAAGAATTGGCAGATGTATTGAAAATTCAAGTTACGAATAAGGTTAAGTACTTGGGGATACATTTGACAGCAAGATGTAGTACATTAAAAGAGAACAATTACATTAAACTTAAACAACAGATAGCACTAGACTTGACGAAATGAGAAAACCTACAATTGTCACTAATAGGGAGAATTTCAACAATCAAAATGAATATTTTACCCAGAATTCTATACTTGTTTCAAACAATACCAATTAGGCTTGGAAAGGACAACTTTGAAGATTTAAATAAAATTGTGTTGAAATATATATGGCAAGGTAAGAAAGCGAGAATAAAGTTAAAACTCTTACAAGATGCTAGAATTAGAGGAGGATTTGGTCTGCCTAATTGGGAGTTGTACTACCAAGCTACAAACTTAACATGGGTTAAGGAATGGATAACATTAAGAAATACTGGATTGTTGAAATTAGAAGGACATGATCTGTTGTTGGGGTGGCATGCCTTTTTATGGTATAAGGAAACTAAAATACAGAGTTATTTTAGAAGACATCATGTACGGGAGTCTCTGTGGTTAAATTGGAAGAAGATTAAAAGACAATGTTATTTGAAAATTCCAGTCTGGTTATCGCCTATTGAAGCATTTTCTTATCCTATAACATATAAGAAGGAACAAACAGTTATATATGGGGAAATTTTGAATGAAAAGAGTGAACTTAAATCAATGCAAAAACTAGAGGAACAAGGTATAAAGATGAATTGGTTTCATCTTTGGTTCAAGGTATGAAAAAGACTTCAAAACAGAAGGTTTCTATAATAAATTGACTGATTTAGATAAGATTTTGACAGGTACTGATGAAAAGGTGATTAAAAAATTGTATGGATAATTATTAGAAATTAAACTAGAAGAAGAACAAGTTAAAGAAACTTTGATTGTTTGGGGGAAGAATTTTGGATGTGGGATTGATCTAGAGAAATGGCAAAAATTGTGGTTTCAAAATTATAAAATGACAATGTCAACAGCATTTAAAGAAAATCTGTATAAGATGTTTTACAGGTGGCATTTTCCCCTGACAAGAATAGCAAGAATGTTCAGGAATAAATTTGAAAGATGTTGGAAATGTCATCAGATACCTGCTCATATTACCATATGTGGTGGACTTGTGCAGATGCAAAAAAATATTGGACTAAAATCCACACGTGGTTGGAAAAAATGATTAAAAAGCATATTAATTTAAAACCAGAGATATTTTTATTGGAATTCTACCTGATACACACAGCAAAGATTTAAAATATTTGACTGTAAATGTATTAACAGCAGCTAGGATTGTATTTGCTAAAAATTGGAAAAATGAGAAAATACCATTGCAGGAGGAAATTATTAAGAAAATACTGGAATGTGCTGAAATGAGTAGATTGACATTTGAAATTAGAGAACAAGAGGATAAACAATATTACAAAATTTGGGACCTTTTCTATCAATGGTTAGACAATAAAATATAGTAATAGAATATGTAGAATTATAGAAATAATGAATATATAAAGATGTATTTCTTTTTTTTTTATTATTATTATTACATATATAAAATGTTTTTAAGATAGATTTGGAAGGACTATATGAATTGTTCTAAAATAAACTTAGTATAGCTGTCTCGCAAAGTATGAATGAACAAAATTATAGTCAAATGATTGATTAATAATAATACAAGGATATTCAATTTCTGATAATATGAGTTATTATGTAATGTAACTGTAATTGAGACTATGAAATCAATGCACAAAAAATTTGTAAACCAACCGACACACTCTTTGTATACTTATGGAAGAAAGCTGGATGTTTTATGTTTTGTTTGTTTTTGTTTGTCCTTAAAAATCAATAAAACTTTATAAAAAAAAACTTCCAGTGTTGGAGCATTTCCAAGCAGTTCCTCTGATTAATGAATTTGATTTCAGAAAATTAAATTAGTTCTAGATTGGTTCTGTAGTCTTCTATGAACCAGGGGTGGGGAACGATGGCCCTTTTATGACTTGTGGACTTCAACTGGCTGAGGAATCCTGGGAGTTGAAGTCCACAAGTCAGAAAGAAGCCATAGTTCCCCACCTCTGAACTAGACTAGACTTCATAGACCAGAGAATGACTTGGAAGGCCAATATTACCACAATGGGGTTAAAGGTAAAACAGAAAATAAACTCCAGTGAATAAGTGTTTTGTTTTGTTTTGAAGAAAAAAGTACTAGCAATTGTTTCTCTTTTGGCTAAAATAGGATTATTTAGTGACTTGATTGCCTTAATCAGTTCAAAACCATTTTCTGTTTTTCTCAATTCAAATGAGGATTGGTAAAGAAAAGGGCAAGAGAATGTTTAAGCGCAATGCTATTAAAAAAACCTTCCATATAGTAGGGAAAAAGCAGGTTTCTATGCAAATTTTTGCACTCCAATGTCAATACAGAGTGATATACCACAAGATTTTCTTGCAATCTAAAGGAATTGCGAATTTTAATGTGCTTGAGGGACATTATAAAAGCAACATATTTGAAGCTGTTAATGTTTTTATAGCAAACAACATGATATTAAGACGTTAAAAAATGTCTCAAACAACTTAAAATGCTCTGATTTTTTCTTCCTTGTACTGCTTTTCTGGCTGAGCATTACAAGGCCAATGGGACTGCAGCATGTGGTTGGGAGCTGAAAGAGATATGACCTCAGAGATTTTTCACTAAAAGTTACCACATTGCATTTATTGGTACTCATTGGAAAGGATTTGGTCAAATGGATTTCAATTTTGATTATTGCAATTGTACTAATGAATTTTCCAGCTAAAATTGCTACTAACAGCTGTGGGGAATGCTTTTTATATATATATATTTTAAATTAAGTCTATATTTCTTTCAATTTGCTAACTGTATGTATGAAAATACAGGAGAATCACACAAAGAAGCTGGTTTTCCCCTACTTCTTTTAAAAAACATGGATTATGAAATTTTAATGTTTTCTTTTAAAAATATGTTAAATGTTTAGTAGAAGCATTTATGTTTAGCTACTCAGAGGTGGTATTCAGCAGGTCCTGACCAGTTCTGGGGAACCGGTAGCAGAAATTTTAAGTAGTTCAGAGAACCGGCAAATACCACCTCTGACTGGCCCCGCCCCCAGAGGCTATTCTCTGCCTCCCGAGTCCCAGCTGATCGGCGGAGTCTTCTTTTGTTGTCCTGTACAGGAGAACAGAGCTGGAAAGCAGGTTAGTGAGATGGGGAGGGAATGGAGATCTTATAGTATCCTTTCCCTGGAGTGGGGTGGGAGACTTTGCACTATCCACACACCACATCCACCAAGCCATGCCCAAAGAACTGGTCGTAAATTTTTTTGAATCCCACCACTGTTGCTACCCAAACATTTTACACTCTCATATTAAGAATTAGAATAACAGAGTTGGAAGGGACCTTGGAGGTCTTCTAATCCAACCCCTTGCTCAGGCAAGAAACCCTCTACCAATTCAGACCAATGGTAGTCCATTCTTCCAGAATTGGAGCCTTCACAACTTCTGGAGGCAAGTTGTTCCACTGATTAATTGTTCTAAAGGAAACATTGTCAGGAAATGTCTCCTTAAGTCCAGGTTGATTCCAGTGGTGGGATTCAAATAATTTAACAACCAGTTCTCTGCCCTAATGATTTCTTCCAACAACCAGTTCACTAAACTGCTCAGAAAGTTAACAACTTGGTTCTCCTGAAGTGGTGCAAACTGGCTGAATCCCACCCCTGGTTGATTTTCTCCTTGATTAATTTCCACCCACTGCTTCTTGTTGTGCCTTCACATACTTTGGAAAATAGGTTGATTCTCCCTTCTTTGTGGCAGGCCTTTAGAAATTGGAACACTGCTAACATGCCACCCCTAGTCCTTCTTTTCATTAAACTAGACATATCCAATTCCAGCAACCATTCTTTATATATTTATATGTTTTATTTATATGTTATATCTTTATATGTTTTAGCCTCCAGTCCCCTCATCATCTTTGTTGTTCTTCCCTGCACTCTTTCTACAGTCGCAACATCTTTTTTAGATCGTGGTGACCAAAAGACCAAAAATATTATTTCTAAAATCTATAAAATAGGAATACTTTTATGTAAGATTATTTTCAAGAATGGAAAATTATAATTTCTATACGTTCTAAAATGCTAACATTATCGTTATTTATTTCTTTGATTGAGCTTATAATGCTCCAATCATAAAGTACACCAACCAAAATTTAGTCCCATCTCAGTAAACCGAGCTAAAGACAGGACAGGTAGTCCTTGACTTACAATCATTCACTTAACAACACTTCAGAGTTACAATGGCAATGAAAAAAGTGACTTATGACTAGTTCTTATATGTATGATCATTGCAGCATCCCCATAGTCACATGATCAATATTCAGATGCTTGGCAACGAGCAGGTATTTATAAAGATTTCAACATTCCAGGGTCATGTGACCATTTGCGACCTTCTCAGCCAGCTTCTGACAAGCAGAGTCAACGAGGGAAGCTGAATTCACTTAACAACTGCATGATTCACTTAACAGTTGCAGGGATTTGCTTAGCAACCATGACAAACTGCCTTGCTCGGCAAGTGAAATTCTGGACCCAACAGTTATTGTACTGTACAATTTAAAAAAAAGCCAAAGTAGTTTAATAATATTGCTGAATCTATGTAGCATCTTAGGAACAATAATCAGTATAATCCAAAGGAAATCATAGGTCCTGACTGCCTGAGCAATTATCTTACCCCCATAGGTTTGATTTGTCCTACATGCTCTGGCAGAAGGAAGGGGCATGTTGTGGATCCCATCACCCAAGAAATTGTGGTGGTGGTATCCCAAAGAAGATCTCTTTGTGCTGTGACTACCGCCTTCTAGAAGATCATGCCCAGAGATGTGAAATCTGACCTTCCAAAACATCCTGAAAATCTGTCTGTGCCAACGGTCTTAACAGTTGGCATTTAACACATAGCATTAGCAATAGCACTTAGACTTACATACCACTTCCCATGCCTCTCTAAGTGGTTTACACAGTCAGCCTCTTGCCCCCAACAATCTGGGTCTTCATTTTACCAACCTTGGAAGGATGGAAGGCTAAATCAACCTTGAGCCGATCAGGATTGAACTACTGAGAGTGAGCAGAGTCAGCCTGCAATACTGCATTCTAACCATTGTGCAACCATGGTTTGGATCCCCAGTGGGTGTGTGTCCCATTCTGGAGGTGGCTAGTTGATTAGCCACCCAAAGATGGTATTCAGCAGGTTCTAATCAGTTCTGGAAAATTGGTAGCGGAAATTTTGAGTAGTTCGTAGAACCGACAAATCCCACCTCTGACTGGAGATTTTGCAGTATCCTTCCCCTGCCACGCCCACCAAGCCACACCCACAGAACTGGTTGTAAAAAAAAATTGAATCCCATCAATGGCGCCACCTTCCTGTTTACACCTGGCTCTTTTTATTCAGCTTGTTAATTTTAATGGTTTCATTTTTAATACACACGATTTTAATGCTTTTAAACCTTCTTATACTGTTATTTATGGCATTGCAAAATGCCCAGAGTCATTTCATAGCAAGATGGGCAGCATGTGAAATAAACCGAGCAAACCAACAAATAAATATATATCTTTACTTCAGTCATCATGCTAGCTAAATTTTCATAGTAACAAACACTTAAGATTAGTTGCATTTGTATTAATTTTCATGAGCATGGGATATTAAAATTAATTTTAAGGGAAACTTAAGTTCTCGCAAGATGGATTCCTCTGGTATTTCACATAATGATGAGAAGCCAGGCACTCTACAAGCTTTTAGTTGGAAGATGACTCTATGAAAGACAAGAACGTTCATACACAGCATGTGATTCCAAAAATACTACATCCAACCAATGAAGATTTCACTGTTTTGTTTTGTTTTTTCTCCTGTGGGGCAAAAACATTTTAAAGTAAATTCTGTTCCTTCGGAATGAATGAGAACGGGTAGAAAAATCATGTTAGTTTTTTTTTTCCCTGCAAAGTGCTAATAATATTCCTGAACTAAATAAGCATCTTTCAGTTTCCACACCATTCCACACACAGTGATACATTGTCTAATAGAAAATGGGCATGTTTATGAAAATCACACTCTAGAGAAAATAAGGAACATCAATGAATACACGAAGACATGAATAAAGGCACATGCTTTAACAGTGTATATTTTCAAGTAAATGTTACATGAAAAGCATACATTCTTAATGCATGTAATAATGCACAATAGAGGCATGTGTATTTTATGTTTAAGCATTTAAACATATTGAAGCTGTTTAAAAATTTAAAAATATATATTCTCTGTCTTATGCAGAGGCAGCATAACTTGCTCCTGCAAAAACTGCAATTGTTAGAGAGAGAAAATCAAATATATTTTCCTCTCCTAAAATGAAGGGAGAAAAAAAATAAGCCTGTGAAAAACATGTATAGAACTAATTTTATTTATAGAACTAGAATATCTGCTTTGGGTTTAGAGAAAAACTGATAACTCAAACAAGGAAACTGAGGACAGACAATATTGGGATTGAAATTTTTTTACTACCGGTTCTGTGGGTGTGGCTTGGTGGGTATGGCAGGGGAAAGTTACTGCAAAATCCCCATTCCCTCCCCACCCCACTAACCTGCTTTCCAGCTCTGTTCTCCTGTGCAGGGCAACCAAAGAAGACCCAAGCTGGGACTTGGGAGGCAGAGAAGGGATGAGGACGGGGACATTCAAAGGTGGTATTTGCTGGTGGTCTGAACGACTCAAAATTTCCACTACCAGTTCTTCAGAATCTGTCAGAACTGGTTGAATACTACCTCTGAAGTGATACCAGTAGTATAGATTGCCTGGTATAATTGAGTTTTGGCTTCTGGCTACAAAGAAATGAACTTATTTTGAGGCGCCATTACCATTTTGTAGTTCCCTTCCTAAAGATGCCTGCTGATCTCTGTCCAATAAAGGATAATATTTGTAGCTCAGACTTGAAAAAAGGGGTCCTTGGTTTTCTTTTGATTTGGTTGTTTTCTTGCAGATGTTTCATGAACCAAACTAGGTAACATCATCAATGCTACTACTGCTCACTTTCCCTTGGTCTCCATCCCCGCAGAAATTCTCTGAGCTATAGAATTGTCTGATCAGACTGAAGCACTTGTACTGCATTTTGTTCCAGTTTGGGGCTTGTGTCTGTTTTTTAAAAAATAATCTGGAATTTGAAAGAACAGAACAGAACAGAATAGAACTGGAAAGGACCTTAGAGGTCTTCTAGTCCAGCCTCCTGCTCAAGCAGGAGAAGTTATACTATTTCAGATAACTGACTGTCTCGTCTCTTCTGAAAAACCTCCAGTGATGAATGTGTAGAATCCATAAGGGTCCATGATAATGATAAAACATCTACCCAATCATGTTTCTATAACTGAATACTGCTTTGTTCAGAGGTATTCAGGAGGTTCTGACCAGTTCTGGAGAACTGGTAGCGGAAATTTTGAGTAGTTTGGACATTCAGCAAATACCACCTCTGACTAGCCCCACCCTCATCTCTCAAGCTGAATGAGTGTCCATCTCGGTCGTGATGTCTTTTTCTCCCTAATTAGGATGCTGAAATGTGACCTTACAGGTCAAAATAAGCTTCACAGTCTGTCTCTCAACTAACAGGGCAGAAGAGGACTGCTAGGAAAACAGAGGCAGCATGTCTGTGTTCTGAAATTAATGATGGTGTCAGTAGTATTATCCAATGCTTAAAATCCAGCAATTTAACAGTGTTTCAGACTATTTATTGCAATGGTCTGAAATTCATTTGGTATGGCTATAAATATTTCCTTAACAATAAGTATTGTTAGGTAAAGAATTATAGACTTTTAATCTTACCTGGGGAAATGTTACAGTGAAAATAGTGTGTTTTTCTGCTGACTACATAGTAAGAGTTCACATTGTCTTAATTAAACTGGAGCTGTTCTACTGATAAAATATTAACCAACAAACTCAATTCCTTGTAGTTTTCTTTAGGGGTTCAGTCAATACATGTGAGAATGAAGTTTGTTAGAATTTTGAAGAAGAATATGCAAACATCTTTACCAAAAAAAGAATATTTGCATCCTCCTTTATTCTTAAGGAGCCCTTAATGCTCTCTGAGCTTGATTGTTTTCTTGTAAACATTTCATTGAAACTAGGCAACATCATCGGTGCTCGTCAAACATCTTTAGAGATGAGTAACCATTTCCATGATAGATTGAGATACTGAGCTGAAGACTCAAATAAAATGCTGCTTTCTTTAGTGATTCCCATTTGAATATATCCAATGTCTTGTTTTGGATAGTAAGCTTGATTTGAACTGGTTGTAAAATATATTGCAAGAGTTGAGTAAGTTGAGCTGATCTTCCTGTCTACTAGAGACCCACAATATTTTAAAAGATGTAAGGGAGAATCTCATTGGTGCATTGATGGTATTTCTTCAGTGAACTAAAGCAACTGTCAGCCAGGAGGCCCTGGTTTGCTATGCAATCAGCATGGGAAGAGTCTTTTGTTAAAGTATTATGTATATTGTTATTATTTGAACTGTTTGTCTATTGATTCACTGATAAATTGACCTGTCAAGAAAGGGAAAATGGTTCATCCTGACTGCTCTTGTTTTCTTCATCTACCTCCTGAGCTGACCCCATTTGTAAATCAGTCAGAAGTTCAGGGTGATTATTTAAAGCAAATGAATATTCTGTGCTTACTGACATGCAATTTAATTCTGTATGAACAAGTCATCAATTCTAACTTATTTCAGCGCTTTTCTTGGTGTCACTTGTCCAGAGCTTGATTCCTTATAAGAAACTAGCTGGATACCTGTGATTCACTATGAAACTATGTGATCGGGCTTGGTTTTTGGGGAGGAAAATAAGGGGAAACACATTCTGCCTCTGCCTACCAGCATCCATCGGTATTCATGGCTAGTGTCCTGTAAGGTGTGAGAGAGTTGAGGGCTGTTTGGAAAATGAAACAGTCCTTGCTGTGTGAGCAAGAAGGAGACAGAAAGGAGCCTGGGCGTGGCTTAGCTCAATTGTTCTGTACTAAAGCTGCTTGGTGCTGGGAAACTAAAACTGAAATTCCTCTCCTCTGCTTGTGTTTTGCATTTGGAGCAGATTTCTTTTCACGTGGAGAGGGAGAGTAGAACTCCTTAGCATCAGAGTGTGTTAATAATAATATACGAAATACTAATGCTCTGGTGATCATTTCGAAAAATCCTTTCTTAGTGAGTACCTAGAAGCTAAGAGGAACATACATGCCAAATTTCAAGTTTGTAGATTTTACAGTTCTGGAGATTTTGTGACGATGCATGAGTGGTATTTCTCTCTGTGTGTGTGTCTCTCTCTGTCTCTCCC
>BLBF01000056.1:17114180-17128807 GCA_015471245.1 Laticauda colubrina
CTCCAAAAACAGGTCAAGTAGTTCTGGGGAGGCCAGTCATAAATTAGAACACTTGCTAAGCAATCGGCCATTAAGTGAGGACTACTTGTATTTGGTTTGCCAGTCACCAAACCATGTCCACCCAGTCACGTGATCAGCAAGCCACACCCTCAAATTAGACCATGCCCACAGAAATTTGAATCCCGCCCCTAGGTAGGGGGCATTGAGGATGAGTTTGTAGCACCAAGGGGGCGGTGGACTGAAAAAGTTTGGGAACCACAGTTCTAGATTAATAAACCTTGGCAATAAATTTGTTGTGTGTTTTCTTGTGACTCCTGTTACCATGATAACAAAGTCCTTCTTGGAATGAGGAAGCTATTTCTCTTGGATATTTTTTCTTCCGTCACTTCCCATCAGTTGACATGAATAGAAAAGTCTTAAATGTTTTCTAATGAGACTGAGAAAAACCAGCTTTTTATGCAGCTAACCCAGTGGTGGGATTCAATTATTTTTACTTCCGGTTCTGAGGACATTGCTTTGTAGGTGTGGCTTTGTGGGCATGGCAGGGAAGGATACTGTAAAATCTCCATTCCCTCCCCACTTCTGGGAAAAGGATACTGCAAAATGTCCATTCTCTCCCCACTCCTGGGGGAAGGATACTGCAAAATCACATTCCCTCCCCAACCCACTAACCTGCTTTCCAGCTCCGTTCTCCTTTGATAAGCTCAGTGGTGGTATTCAGCAGGTTTTGACCAGTTTTGGAGAACTGGTAGTGGAAATTTTGAGTAGTTTGAAGAACCAGCAAATACCACCTCTGACTGGCCCCATCCCCATCTCTGCCTCCCGAGTCACAGCTGATCGACTGGGTCTTCCTTTGATACCTTGCACAGGAGAACGGAGCTGGAAAGAGGTTAGTGGGGTGGGGAGGGAATGGAGATTTTGCAGTCTCCTTCCCCTGGAGTGGGGAGGGAATTGAGATTTTACAGTATTCTTCCCCTGCCACGCCCACCAAGCCAAGCCCACAGAACCGATAGTAAAAAAACAAAAATTGAAACCCTCTACCGGATGTATAGCAGCTTGCATCATATATGAACCATCAGTCTCTTGAATAATCTTGCTTGAGCAGATGAAAGAAGTGAGACATTTTTAGGATGATAACAGAGGACTTCATATATCCTTACCCTAAAGAATCAAAGCCTTTTTCAAATGAAAATAGGATGTGCCATGTAAAATGGATAAAACTAATTTGTGGCACCAACCGTCCCTGATTAAAAGATACATAGATTTGTAGGGATAGAAAATTGAAAGACCCTGTGCTAAAGGAATCTGGGGTTTAGTTCTTATTTCACTATTTTCTATTATGTAGTGCTGTTATGAGGATTACATTGAAGATCATATTGAGCTTTGGAATAACGATACATATAAACATGAACAGATACAGCATACAGGTAGAACATTAAGGCATTGAGAGCAAAACCAGATGGTGATAATATATAGTCCTTGACTTACAACAGTTCATTCAATGATTGTTTGAAGTTAGAGTGGCACTGAAAAAAATGATTTATGACAGTTTTTCATATTTATGATCATTCAGCATCCTCGTGGTGACCTGATCAAAAGTCAGAAACTTGCCAATTAACTCATATTTATGACAGTTGCGGTGTCCTGGGGTCATGTGATCACCTTTTGCAAACTTATGACTGCAAAGCCAATGGGGAATCCAGATTCACTTCATTTTTGGGGATTGGGTAACCTAGTAATCCAGTAACCTAGTAAGTAATCTAGAATTTAATTTCTGACATACAAAGTCAATGGGGAAGCCAGATTCACTTAATTTTTTTGGATTGGGTAACCTAGTAATCTAGTGACCATGTAACTAACTTAACAACCGCAATGATTCACTTGACAATTGTGGCACAAGGAAGAATGTAAAATGGGGCAAAACTCGCTTAACAACTGTCTTGCTTAGCAACATAAATTTTTGGGCTCGATTATATGTCAAGGACTAACTGTAACAAAGAAGTAACTTGAGATTTACTTGCATCATGGAAAGATTATGCAAGTGTGACATTGGACAGGTCTCTGGTGTTCTCTTCAGCTACTCAGTATGAAAGGGAAGTTACTCAACATCCACACCCATCTGCCTTGAACTGATTTCACTGACAGTGTATTTCCATGTCCAAATTATGCCATTCCCTCTCCTCCAGCTTCAACAAAGACAATTGGTATAACCTTTCTCTCAGGGATTTTGCCTCTACGGCTCCAAGAGGTTGCAGGTCACAGAGGAACCCGTAGAAACAGGAAACGGAGTTTCCTCAGTCTACTTTCAAATACTCAAAAACCTGTTTCCTTTGTCTCCCGTAAACACAACCTCTCAATCCAGCATTCGCTTCAGATCCATGGTGAAAGCAACGGCACAAAGTGAAAGAGCTTAGACAGACTCTGCTGAGGACAATATGAAAGACATACTGAGGTTCTTGCAAGCCAAGATAATGTGGGAGATATTTGCAATATTGCTTTTATTAACCTTGGAACAAAGCGGCGCAGAAGTCAATTCCACAGACCCAGCTTTGGACCCAGCTTTGGAATCGAGCACGATGGAAGTCAATCATCCAGGCTTGACTGTTCCTGAAATTCATAGTCTTGGAGGTGTGGAGACAACATCCTCGATACCAGATTCTTCCAAGAATACCACTTCTGTGCTGGCTACAAAACAGGATGAACGGGACACAAAACATAGCAGTTTTACAACCCAGGAGGAAATTCGAAGTTCCCCAACTCCAGTTACAACACAGCAAGGAGAAAATATCGCTTTTAAAACTCCTAGCAGAGAAAAGGACAGGGATGGTAGTGTCCTCACGAATTCCAAGACGCCGATCCTGCCTAAGGATGGAGGGAATCCAGCACAGATCCAACCCCAAAAGAGTCATCTTGAAAAGGAAACACCAAAAAAACCAATAGTGAGCAGAACTTCCAGGCAATCAGGCTATGGCAGCAACAGCCACCAGCAGGCTAAAGATAACAGAAGCCCCAGTTTTGAAACTACCAGGGGAAAGTAAGCAGAAATATATTCCCTACAACTTTGTTTCTTTCCTTAGGAAGACTGCTGCACTTTATAGAATCAGGGGTGGGCTGCTGGGATTTGGCAAGGGTTCAGGAGAGCCCCTAGCTAAGATTCTGTGCAGTTCGGAGAAACCCCCAAACCCCACTCCTGGCTGGCCCCTCCCACCCCACCCCATCCCTTCCAGGAATCCCCACATGGCCCGTTTTGGATAAGGTAAGTGCAGGGTGCATGTGGAGGCTCAGGGAACTTCCTGGAAGTTCTGGAAGGCTGAAAATAAGCCCATTTCCAGCTTCCAGAGAGCCTCCGGAGCCGGGGGAAGCCATTTTCACCCTCTCAGAGGCTAGAGGAAAGCCTCTGGAGCCCGGGGAGGACAAAATGGCCACACCCACCCAGCAACTGGGCAGAGCACCCTTTGCTAAAATTTTTGAAGCCCACCCCTGTGTTGAATTCTTGGTAAAATGTCTTCTGTTCTTCCATAAGAGCAGAAGTCATGAGAGAGATGGCTGATTGACTGAAGCCACCCAACTGAGTCCTAGATAGAAAGGTATAACTCTGTTGAACTAGGCACTGCAGTGAAGACAGGGAAAGCAATTGTGGATAGTTTGGTCACATAGAATTTGTGGATAGTTTGGTCACACAGAATTTGAATAGAATAGAGCTGGAAGGGACCTTGGAGGTCTTCTACTCCAGCCCTTTGCTCAAGTAGGACACCCAATACCATTTTAGACAAGTGACAATCTAGTCTCTTCTTAAAAAACCTCCAGGGATGGAGCACCCATGACTTCTGAAGGCAAGCTCTTCCACTGGTTAATAGTTTCTCCTTAATTTCAAGTTGCTTCTCTCTTTGATTAGCTTCCAATCATTATTTCTTGTCCTGCCTTCTGGTGCTTTGAAAAATAATTTACCCCCTCCCTTGTTTGTGGCAGCCCCTCGATTACTGGAATACTGCTATCATGTCAGATAGTTTTGGTTATTTAAATTACACTGATTCTTGAGAAAAAATACAGCAATCTGCATGTAGGATTTCTAGCGTCTTCTGCAATGCAAAATGTCCTCATCATTTATTAAAGTAAAGAGTAATAAATATAAAATATTTATTTTTTAACTGTTTTAATAGCCGTTTAGGAAATCATGGCTGCAGATAGTATATTACTGCTTTGTAATTAAAGGTGAGCAACTGCAGTAAGGCATGTCCATGAAGTTATTGCTGTGAAAAAGTGGCTCATGGAGTTTTTGTGTCAATGAATTGTTGCTTCAATTAAATGTTGGAAGTCTTCCTGATCAGCTTCTTTGCTTCGGTTAGTAAATTCCTTGGCTGTTTGGCCAAGACTTTGGAAGGTTAAATTGAAGGAATGTTGGCTGCTATTTTGGCTCCAGAGGTTATAAGTTTGTCTTTTTGCTGTTAAATGACTATGTGGCCCTGCACTGTAGTTATTAATCTTGATTTTATTGCAAGAAAACTTGATTGATACAATATTGTTTTGAGCCACACCAAGAGATGGAAATATATGTGTGTGTGTGTGTGTGTGTGTGTGTGTGTGCGCGCACACACACACACACACTATATAAAGTAAATTATTAAAAATAAACCCGTGAGGCAAAGCAGCAATATGGCTGTATTTTGCTTCATTTTAATGGGCTACATCAAGAAAACAAAATGATCCTTTGAAGATCCATACAGCACTACTAATGAGATTGGCAAAGAGAGAGAGAGAGACAGAGAGGAAGACAGGGAGAAGGAGGGGGAGAGGGGGGAGGGAGGGAAGGAGAAAGAGAGGGAGGGAGAGAGGGGGGGAGGGAGGGGGGAAGGGATGGAAGGAGGGAGAGATCACTCCATTGATTTGGGGCAAGCCATCATTTAATAGAATGGAATAGAATTCTTTATTGGCCAAGTGTGATTGGACACACAAGGAATTTATCTTTGGTGCAAATGCTCTCAGATGTACATAAAGAAAAAATAAAATACATTCATCAAGAATCATATGATACAACACTTAGTGATAGTCATAGGTTACTAATAAGCAATCAAATCATACTGGGGACAATAAAACAATATAAATTGTAAAGATACAAGCAACATGGCTATAGTCATAAGTTGGAAGAGATAGGAAATAGGAAGGATGAGAAGAATAATAGTAATACAGTCTTACTAAATAGTTTTAACAGCGTTATAGGAAATTAGTTGTTTAGCAGAGTGATGGCATTCAAGAAAAAAACTGTCCTTTCTAGTTATTCTGGTGTGCAATGCCCTGTGGAATCGTTTTGAGGGTAGAAGTTGAAAGAATTTATATCCAGGATGTGAGGGGTCTGTAGATGTTTTCACAACCCTCTTTTTGATTTGTGCAGTATACAAATCCTCAATGAAAGGCAGGTTGGTAACAATTGTTTTTTCTGTAGTTCTAATTATCCACTGAAGTCTGTGTCTGTCTTGTTGGGTTGCAGAGACAAACAGTTATAGGGGTGCAGATGACAGACTCAATAATTCCTCTGTAGAACTGAATCAGCAGCTTTTTAGGCAGTTGGAGCTTCCTGAGTTGGCACAGAAAGAACATTCTTTGTTGTGCTTTGTTGATGCCATTTTTGATGTTAGATGTTAAAATGTTGCAATTAAATTCCAGTATCAACAGCCAGTTGTTGTCAGGAGTAAACTATATATTTCCTTTGGGAAACCTTCTGCATTTACCTGAAAAACATAAGAACAGATTGAATTGACTCAATAAACATTGATCAACTGTCACCCACTTTCTTTCAAACGTATTGGTCCAGTTCTTGATGGATGGTTCCAGACTGGGAAATGCTGCCCCCCTTCATAATGTCCTTGCCTTAGTTAAACTATACAAACTTTAATATTTCCTAACGCCATGGAGAGAAAGGTGGTTTATTTCCTCATTCTGGTCCCTTTTCCTTTGGCCAATCCTGCTTTCTTTAATGACCCGCTTTTCAGAAGCGTCTCTTCAGGAAAGAGAGATCAAAAGTCTACAGAGGGTGTGCTATCCCAGCCAGTCTATGGGAATTGGATAGTTACTTAGGAATTATGAGCTGTCCCCTTAAGGGAATGCATCCTGGTAAATGTGGTTAAAGAAATCCTGGGAAATGTAGCTCATGTCATGTGGCCACATCTATTATCCTGATTGGTCACTAGTTTGACCAATGGGTTGGGGGAGTTTTCCACATTCTTTGTCTGAACTCTTTAACTCATGGCAGCTTCTTTCTATTGCTACAAGATGGGTTAGGAGATAACCATCTTTTACTACAAGGCAGATATACAAAGGATTAGTCATTAAAGAAGAACTTTGTCACAAATGTGAGTTATGAGGATTCCTTATGAACCAATAAATGTTCTTTGTTATGGACGTCTTGTTGAATTATCTATCTGCATCTGTACAGTTTATAAATCCACCTCTGTGCAGAAGGCAGAAAAGAGGGAACAGGCAAGAGGAATTGGTGGTGACATCTCTTACAGTTTCATAAGGTTAACAAGTCTGTTTGACACCTCAGTTAATTGGAAACTTTTCTTCAGATGCATTGCAGGGAGAAGATTGTGTTCTGTAGTGATTGCATAGATTCAGTCCAGGCATCGTTTTCTTTCATTAAAATGAAAGCCAGAGGCTGTGGTGCTATAGTTTTTTTTTATTATTTATAGAGAGACTAGTATTAGATAAAAACAGAAGCTACCCAAGGGGTGGGATTCTGCAGGTTTGGACCAGTTCAGGCGAACCGTATGTTCAATTTACATCTGGTTTTCTGAACTGCTAGTTGAACAGACTAGCTGACCCCGCCCACCCCTTCCCTCCCCTCCCCTCCCAGGAGTCTCCACACGCTCCATTTGCAAGTAAGTGAAGGGTCTGTGCGGAGATTCTGTGAGGGTGAAAACGGGCCCTCCAGAAGTCCAGAAATGGGCCTGTTTCCGGCTTCCGGAGACATTGTTAAGTGAGTTTTTCCCCATTTTACGACCTTTCTTGCTACAGTTGTTAAGTGAATTACCACAGTTCAAAAAGTATTATTTATTTATTTATTTGTCAAAAGCTTATAATATAACAGAAACAAGAATAAGCATAAGTTTAAATACAAGAAATAGAAACTGACAATAAAACAGGGACAGTAGGCACGATTGTGTGCCTATGCACAGAATAAACTGGTTGTTAAGTGAATCTGGCTTCCCCATCGACTGTGCTTGTCAGAAGGTTGCCAAAAGGGATCACATGACCATGAGACACAGCAACGGTCCTAAAGCCCATGTCACACTGAACCAACGGATGCAAAGAGGATGTAAAACGGACAAAAAACCTTGCCATCCGTTTGAAAATGCGATGTACTCACTGCCTCCGTTTTGCTTCTTCTCTATCCGTCCAGCATCCGTTTATTGATGTTTCATCCGCTCCGAAAGTTTTGGGCTGCCCAAAACTTTTGCACGGAAAATGTATCCAGTTTGTCCGTTCTGCATCCGCTACGCATCCGCTATATCCGCTTGGCATCCGCTGCGCATCCGCGCAACTCGCATCCGCCCGGACGCAGGGAGGAAGCGGAACGGACGCGGAACAGATGCAGAACGGATGCAGAATGGATGCAGCATGGAAACAAAGCGTTTAAAGCGGAAAAAACATTCGCAGAGGGGACCTATCTCGGATATTAAGGATGTCTAGAGGATGCCTAGAGGATGCCTAGAGGATGCAAAGGGACACCTATACTGCCCATAAAAAGGGGGAGCAACTCATCTGCATCTCACTTTCAGACCAGCAGCCCACCTGTGCAGACCTCTGCAGCCTTCTTCTGACTCATCCTCTTCCACAGCATCCAGTCATGTCCACCGTGGATCGTACCACAGTCCTTTTGGCAGCCACCATCCTTCTGCAACAGTACGAAGCCATCTACAGGCTCTGTGAACTCTACTATGGGAAGAAAAAGAGGCGGCCAAGAAGCGTCTGGGTCTGAAAATGGATCGGGAGAAGAGCAGAGGACGGACTGTACAACAAGCTGATGGTGGAGCTCAGGAACGAAGACACTCGGGCATTCCAGAACTTCATGAGGATGCCTCCAGCCATATTTGACGAAGTTGTGCAGCACCTGACACCCAGGTTGACCAAGACAAATACCAACTTCTGGCCCAGCCTGGAACCTGGGCTCAAGGTGGCACTCACTCTGCGCCACCTGGCCTCAGGGACCTCCTACAGGAACATGCAGTACGGCTGGAGGGTGCCACACAACACCATCAGCATTGTGGTCAGAGAAGTGGTGCAGGCCATCATCGAAGAATACAAGGAGGAGCTCCTCCAGTGCCCCTCCACTGAAGAAGGATAGAAGAAAGTTGCAGAGCAGTGGTATCAGAGGTGGAACTTTCCACACACCGTTGGAGCGATAGATGGGAAGCACATGGCCTGCAAAGCTCCAGCCAAGTCAGGGTCCACTTATTTCAACTCCAAGGGCTTCTTCAGCATCGTCCTCTTCGCCATGGTCAATGCTGACTACAAATTCATGTACATCAATGCTTCAGGCTACGGCTCATCTTCAGATGCCCAGGTATACAACGCCAGTCACCTCAAGGAGGGGCTGGAACGCAACCTCATCGTGGATGTCTGGATCTTCCCAGATCCAGACCCCCTGCCCAACGACACGCAAGATGTGCCCTACTTCATCATGGGGGATGACGACTTCTCCCTCAGAACCTACCTCATGAAGCCATACACTTCCAGACTCCTGACCCGTGAAGAGAGGATCTTCAACTACAGACTGTCCAGGGCAAGGCAGGTGGTGGAGAACGCCTTTGGCATCCTGGCCAACAGGTTCCAGGTCCTTCTTACCACCATGCAGCATCGCCCAGAGACCATGAGGAGGATCGTGGAAGCTTGCTGCATCCTGCACAATCTCATGCGCACCCACTACCCAGTCTTGCAGAATAGGCTCGTGGACCATCAACAAAGCAATGGGGACATGGAGCCTGGGGAATGGAGGCAAGGGCGAAACCTGATCGACAGTCAGGATGTGCAAGGCCACAACAGAGCCTCATGGGAAGGGAAGAAGCAGCGCAACCTCCTGAAACACTGGTGCAACTCCCCAGCTGGAGCGGTGGAGTGGCAAGACAGGGTGGTAGATGCTTAATGGATGCTTCCTTCAGCCTGTCTCATCACACGGATAAGATTGGGCCATATATGTTGGGTGGGCCTACAATGAACAGGGCGTTTAAGAAAGAGTTGTGTTTGTGTTCAAATGTGTGGATCAATCCTTACATTGTTATTGATAAAAAAGGGCCATAGGTGTGGCACCTGGGAGAGTAGACCATGCAGTCCCACTATGCTTGCACTGGAGGTTTATCTATCCTAGAGCTATTAGCCATCCCAAAGGTATCCCTGATCATTCCACAGGTATCCCTGCCCACCCCACTGCTATCTTAACCCATCCCATAAGCATGCAAAGGCTTAAGCCAATTCTAAAAGTTTCCACCAAGACTTTTAAAAAAAAAACAAATGAAGCAAGTGTGTGAATCAAAGATAAACTTTATTAAACAACAAGCTGTAAAAAAAAATGACCCAAGTCAAGTGTCCAAATAAAGTCCACAGGTAGCCAGCTACCCGGTCTCTGGCACTCTTCTTGGTCACTCGGAGGTGTGCCCAGTCTCAGGGGTGAAGGGTCCAGGTGCTGTGGTGGTGGGTGGTGCTGGAGTGCCTGGCCCCGAGAGGACAACAGGGGACGGTGTGTTGAGGAAGGTGTCGGACAGCTGGCTCAGCCCCGTGATGCTGAGAGGTCCTTCCTCCATGCCATGGGGTGTTAGCCCCAGTACTGAAGACAGATGTACTGAGGCCGGGCTTGGCTGTGGAGTGGAGGAACGAGTAGTGTAGTGGGGCTGTCTGCTCTGCAGCTGGGTGAGGACTGGCGTGGGTGGCATCATTGGCATGGGTGGCATCATTGGCGTGGGTGGCATCGCTGTCATCGGTGACATCATTGGCGTGGGTGGTATCGCTGTCGTCGGTGGCATTGTCACGGGTGGCATTGGTGGCATCAGTGAAACAGGTGGCAACGGTGTCGCCCGATGACTCTGTGCCTGGACTGGGAAGGGCTGCTGCCTGTGCTGCTGAACCTTCTGGTAGCCATAGCCCTGGTAGGTGAGGGCCTGTGGGAAGCCTTGGAATGGGAGGGACATCACCTGGGGTGGAGAAGCAGACCTGGACTGGGTGGGAGCAGGTTCCTCTGGGTCCGGAGGGTTGTGAAGCAGCTCGGTGATCCGGTCCTTCACCAGCTGGTACTGTGGATCCGCCATTTCCTTGAGGGTCTGGTTGACATAGGTGAGGAAGGGCTTGCGGTTGGAGGATGAGGAGTCGGTGTGGACCAGCTGAGAGAGGAGATCTATGCTGGTGCAGATGGTGTCCCTGATCTCCAGCAGGACAGTGTGGCTCTGCCCCTCCTGCTGTCAGGCTCTCTGCCTTTCTGCGGAGGCGGAGCTGGGTGGTGGTGGATGCGGCTAGGACTGTGGTGGACTCGATGTCTCCTTTCTCCCACCGCACCAGGGAGTCCTCCACGCACTCCACCATGCTTACCACACCTGTCCGCGGGTTCTCCGCCGTGGCATGCTCCACAGAAACCTGCCTGGAGACAGGGACTGACTCTCGGCCGGAAGAGGACTGGCTCTCAGCAGGCTGCCGGAGAGAGAGGGTCGTGAGAGGGCCTGCTGG
Source organism: Laticauda colubrina (assembly GCA_015471245.1). Classification (NCBI taxonomy): domain Eukaryota; kingdom Metazoa; phylum Chordata; class Lepidosauria; order Squamata; family Elapidae; genus Laticauda; species Laticauda colubrina. Next base: position 17,124,888 of record BLBF01000056.1, read on the forward strand.
TGCTCCTCGGTGGCAGACCTCACCCTCCAGGAAGCTGCACCTGGCCATGACGTAGGTCTCTCTGTCTGTCAGCTTCACAGTGGCCTGGCCAGATTTCTTCAGGTGCAGCTTCCCGTACCAGGTGTGCATGTGCTTCCACCAACCGAGGAGCACCTCCAAAGTGTAACCCATACTCTCTGCCCTCTCTCTCCAAGCAGCCTGCTTCCTCTTGGTGTCTCAATAGAGCCTGTGTCCCTTCCGTCATAGGTACTCGTTCTCCCTGTCATAGGTACTCGTTCTCCCTCAGCCAGGAGCAAGACCAGGAGCAAGAGCAGGTCGAGCAGGACCAGCAGGATCAGGAGCAGCTTCAACAGACTAAGCACCAGCAGAAGCCCCAGCACCAGCAGAAGCACCACCGCCAGGAGCAGCTTCAGCAGAAGCCCCAGCAGAAGCAGAGTCAGGGGCAGGGGGCGGGAGGTTGGCCCTGTCCCTCTTGCCAGGGATGGTGGCAGATTGCTGAGGCTTTCGCTTCCTCCCCATGGTTGTGGGGTTGCTGGCTGGCAGGGAGGCTGGCAGGCACCAAGGCTGGCAGGAAGGCTGGCAGGAAGCCAGGCACGAAGGCTGGCAGGCAGGCACCAAGGCTGGCAGGAAGCCTGGCAGGTAGGCTGGCAGGAAGCCTGGCAGGAAGCCAGGCACCAAGGCTGGCAGGCAGGCACCAAGGCTGGCAGGAAGCCTGGCAGGTAGGCTGGCGGGAAGCCTGGCAGGAAGCCTGGCAGGTAGGCTGGCGGGAAGCCTGGCAGGAAGCCAGGCACGAAGGCTGGCAGGCAGGCACCAAGGCTGGCAGGAAGCCTGGCTGGTAGGCTGGCAGGAAGCCTGGCAGGAAGGCTGTCAGAAAGCCTGGCAGGAAGGCAGGCAGGCAGGCAGGCACCAAGGCTGACTGGAAGGCGGGCTGGCAGCAAGGCTGGCAGGCAGGCATGCAGGCAGGGCAGGCAAGGAACTCAAAGTGTCCAGCAGCAGGTTTTTTCTCGGAATGCTGGCCACGTGCGAGCTGCTTCCCTTTATATCCAGGGGGCTTACGTAATGCTTCCCCCCCGCATGTGCAATTAACGCTCGGCATCCATTCCGCTTCCACTGTGCATCCGTTAGGCTTCCGCTGTGCATCCGCTTTATCCGCTGTGCATCCGCTGTGCATCCGCTTCATCCGTTTGGCGTCCGTTCTGCATCCGCTGTATCCGTTCTGCGTCCGCTTCGCTGAGGCCCCCCGGAAGCCCTGCGGTTGCGCCATCCACTCTCATCCGCTTCCATCCACTGGGCTTCCGTTCCGCATCTGCTTTGCATCCGCCCTGCATCCTCCCCGCGTCCGTGTTATCTGCTCCGGTTATGCAAATTTTTGCCCCTTTTAAGAGCGGATAACAACGGATGGAACATTTTGCTCGTCCGCTGTGTCCTTTTTGCATCCGTTGGCCAGTGTGACATGGGCTTAAATATCAGGCATCTGAGTTTTGATCACATGATCATGATGAAACAAACAAAAGGTTAAAAAGTTATGGTATTTATGTAGTTACTGACCAAGCACACCTAAATTACATTAAAGTAACCAAAATATCTTTACGTTCCCCAAGGCATGTCACAACTTTTGAGCACCCCTAGTGTTTGGAAATTGAAAGTTGAAACATTGGACATGCCCTAAAGTGTGCAAGGATCATGACTGTGAAAAACAGTCATAAGCAATGGTGGGATTCAGTCAGTTTGCACCACTTTGGGAGAATCGGTTGTTAACTTTCTAAGCAGTTTGATGAACTGGTTGTTGGAAGAAATCATGAGGGCAGAGAACTGGATGTTAAATTATTTGAATCCCACCACTGGTCATAAGTCATATTTTTCAGTGCCGTTGTAACTTTGAATGGTCACTAAATGAACTGTTGTAAGTTGAGGACTATGTTGTACTTCCAGTTATTCTCACTCAATACTGGCCTAGGGATGATAAGGTTGTAGTACAATGTATTTGGATGGAGCCACAGTACAGATGGAAACCTCACCTTATTAATTATAATAAATTTATATATCTGCCTGTGGAATAAAATCAAAATAATATAAATTTTACACACACACACACACACACACACAAAACTTTGCAGATCTCGTGAAGACTGCAAAGAATCTCTTGGAATAAGTTGTTACACTTCTGTTTCAATTACTGCACAGTGAAAATCCATTTCATTGCCACATATAATCTGATGTATTAGATTTTGATGCCACCTTTAGAACTTTATAAGTAACTCCAGGTGGTGAACATACACAATACTCTTTCCTCTTCCTATTTTGTCCACAACAACAACCGTGGAAGGTGGGTTTGGCTAAGAAAGAGTGACTTACCCAAAGTCACCCAGCTGACTTTCATGCCTAAGGTAGGATCACAACATCAATGGCCTTGTTTCCAACTACATGAGAGTAATGCTTTTTCTATAAGACCCTCCCTCTTGCTTCTGAAGAGCTTCATCCTTTGCTGCTACAGCTTATCAGACAAGGACTTGGGTTGGGACCTTTTCTGTTACTGTCCCAACTGGTTGGAATACCTTCTTGTAGAAAAGCTCCCGAAACACTTTTGATATCAGGTGTGAGGAACGAAAAACAACACAATGAGTAGCTGATCTGAGTGATATGTTTCTTGTTCCTTACTTATAGACAGGAATGTTGCCAGGCTAAAGTACACATTGCATGACTATATGCAGTGGTAGTATTCTACCAGTTCTGCCTGGTTTTGCTGAGCCCATAGCGGTGATGAACAGCGGAGACTGAACTGATTCTCTCCACCCGCCCGCCTGGGCTCCCATATTCACCTTTATCCTCTGCTTTTGACGTGCAGCTGCTTTGTGGGCACAGCTGAGTGCTGTGTGGCAGCTGCTGAAGTGACAGGGAGAGTACAGGTTTGCAGGAGTTGAGTTGGAATGCCTTTGCACCTGCGCAAATGCCTCTGCGCCTGCACAAAGTGTGCATTTGGCACGTGCACACACAAATTGTGTGCACGCGTGCAAAGTGTACCCACCAAGCCACGCCCACCGAACCAATGGTACAACTTTTTGAATCCCACCACTGACTACTTACTAAAATATTTACTAAGGTAAATATTTCAGCTTCTTCTTCTCCAAAAGAGAGTCAAGGCTACTCAGCTGTTTCACTCCTCCCCTTAACCCAGTGGCAGATTCTACCACATTTGCATGTTTTTGTTTGAATTGTTCATTTTTATAATTTTATGCCTGGTACTTGTTCTTATTGTTATTAATTGCTGTTTTGTTTTTAATGTCTTTATTTTACATTTATTTTTATTATTATAACTGTCAAGAGACTTATCAGCTGGTAACATACGAAGCATGGGAGCCAAAAAAACAAATCATTGAATAAGTAATATTAAGCACAAAGTAATTTTCATGATGAATATTAATATGTTTGGGGAGTATAGTATGCTGCTTCTTGCTGTTTGTAAAAGATATAAATAATTTCCTTCTGGATTTTTAATTTTTGGAATGCAATTGCTTGAATAGTACAGATAACAACTCTGAGCAGAAAATTAAGGTATTTGTTCAGATGGTATTCACAGAGACAATCTGTACAAACTGTAAGAGTGCTAAAACTCTTAGTTTTCTCATCCCCTTCCCCTTGCTTTATCATTCCCATTCAGCCTGAAATAATAGCAATTGGCTACGGGCTAGCATTATATTACAGCCATAAATTTAATAATAGGAACCAGAAGACACTTGACTTTAGTTTACAACTTGGTCTTAAAAATGGTTATGAGCTAGGGACCAAAGAATATAACACTGGAATTTGGAAACCTCAGAGCAATACTGTGCCATTCGTTCAGGGTTTCCTTCCTTCCTTCCTTCCTTCCTTCCTTCCTTCCTTCCTTCCTTCCTTCCTTCCTTCCTTCCTTCCTTCCTTCC
>BLBF01000056.1:17134436-17148808 GCA_015471245.1 Laticauda colubrina
ACGGATGAAATCTCAGTGGACGGATGCTCCTGGGATAGAGCGTGTGAAACACATATGCAGTGAGTACACAAAGGATGCATAGTTTTTTCCATCGAATGGCAAGCTTTTTTAAATGTTTTTCATCCTCTTTGCATCCATTGGTGCAGTGGGACAGGGGCTTAAATAATACCAGACACTGAATGCACAGAAGGACATTTAAAAAAACAACTACCAGACAGCCAAGGAAGACATTTAGAAAACTACTTTCTAGTTCCTATAAAGCAGCTTTTGAACAAGGAAATCTTTATAAATACCAATTTTCATATCAAGGATCTTGTTGGAAGAAATAACCTTCTGGGTTCAGTTCCAAGTAGGGAGGAAGACAATGGAAACATGAGGGCTGTTTGGAAAGATGGTTTAATGGTGGACAGGATCACATGCCTTGGAGCTCTTGGGTAAAGAAAAAGGAAGAGATGCTGAGAATCCCTGAGTTTTACACGCTCTCTGGCTTTGAACTTCCCGGGGCACAGAAAGAGTATCCTGACTGGTTGCTATAGAGGTCATAACAAGCTTTGTAGATTGTCTGTGTGCTAAGTTTGGTTGAAACTTGGTGGGTGATTCAGTGAAGGGCAATTCAGTGGCAATTGAATGGCCTGAAGTAGGTAGATCTTTGTTATGTAGAATAGACTGGTCCAGGTCTTAATGGCCCAGTAACAAAGATGGGTGGTGGTGGTTGATTTTCTGCTTCTCTGAGTTTCTACTTCTCTTTTAGGGGAAATATTTTGCCTTTTTAGTACCTCCTAAAATATTTCCTTATTCTAGGAGAGGGGTGGGTTTTCACTTCCAAGTTCTGCTAACTTATTTTGCTATGAGTTGAATGTTATAGAGTTCAAAGTAAAAGATGCTTCTTAGATTGCTATCAACCTCTGTGGAGAATGAGAGAGTGGACATCCATGTATCTTGAGCCATCACCTCCATTCTAACTCCTCTTTTCTGCCACTGTTTGATGCAAATTTTTACAAGGAGCTCCTTTAATTAAACGCTACTTCCAAGAGTCCAGAAGTCATGTGGCACACAAACAATATAGGTAGTCTTTGACTTACGACCAGATTTGAGCCCTAAATTTTTGTTGGCTAAGTGAGACAGTAGTGGTGTGATTTTGACCCATTTTTGTGGCTTTCCTTGCCACGGCTGTAAAGTGAATCGCTGCAGTTGTTAAGTTAGTAAGATGGTTGCTAGGTGAATCTGGTTTCTCCACTGACTTTGCTTGTCAGAAGGTCACAAAAGGGGATTCCATGGACCCTGGGACATTGCAACCGTCATAAATTATAGAGGAATTATTGAGTCTGTCATCTGCACCTCTATAACTGGTTTGGTTCTGCAACCCAACAGGACAGACACAGATTTCAGAGGATAATTAGAACTGCAGAAAAAACAATTGCTACCAACCTGCCTTCCATCAAGGACCTGTATCCTGCACGAGTCAAAAAGAGGGCTGTGAAAATATCTACAGACCCCCTCACATCCTGGATATAAACTGTTTCAATTCCTCTCCTTGAAACAACACTATAGAGCACCGCACCCCAGAACAACTAGACACAAGGAGAGTTTTTTTCCCAAACGCCATCACTCTGCTGAACAAATAATTCCCTCAACACTGTCCAACAATTTACAAAGTCTGCACTCCTATTACTGTTAATCTTCTCATCACTCCTTATCACCCATCCCCTCCCACTTGTGACTGTCGGACTGTAACTTTGTTGCCTGCATCTTTATAATTTATATTGATTGTTTCCTAGTATGATTTGATTACTTATTGGATCCTATGACTATGACTAAGTGTTGTATCTTATGATTCTTGACAAATTTATCTTTTCTTTTATGTATATATATATTTTTTTATAAAGAATTTTATTAATTTTTAACAAACAAACATGTACAAACAAACACAAAACATAAAAAACATAAATATCTTTTTGGACGGCAGTTTGATCCCGAGTTACATCTTTTTGTACAGAGATAAATTCAAGTTCATGCTTACTTTTAAATAACATTCCATTTCTTATTTATTATTTTGCATTTTCTATATAGCTTCTCCTCTCTTTTCACTCTCTTAATTCTATTATATTTATTTCATCTCACTTTAAATCATTATACTTATTATCCTTTGTCTGTTCTATTTCAGCTAGCTATTTATCTTTTCTCATTAACACAAAGTTTCTTCTGTAATGACTGATTGGAGTATAATACCTTGTCATACTTATCCCTCCCCTAGTTTTAAAGCTTAACATAACACATAATTTTCATTCGGATTCTGCGTAGTACATTCTAAAGATAAACTCAATATTTTGAAACTATATTTAAAAAATATAATATAATTAAAACAACAATCCATAGCAATTAAAGTTATATCATTCAAATTAATATTCATTTAAGTCTTAAACATTTTACACAATCCTTTCTAAATAAGTATCATGCTTCTATGGGAACACTTATAGATTTTACTTAATTACTTCCCCCTATTTCACTTATATTTTAAAATATTAAACAATAACAATGTTCCCATTTTTCTTTAATTCAATTCTCTCATATTTGATTTCATTTATTTTTATTTAAAAAGAAAAAATTTCGCTAAGTTACATTAAATATTTTGTCCCATTTTATAATCATATATTATTCCAATTTTCTAACATTATTTCAAATACAAATACAACAACACAATCTTATGTATCTTTGCAGAATCTCTTTTTCAGTTATATGTTTACCCATTATCTCTAAATAAATTCTGTTTCTTTACATCTTGTTTCAAACCTTTGTAACTTCTCTTCCCTTCTTTCCTCCCTTGCTTCTCCACTCTACCCTTTTTACCCCCTTGTCTCTTAATCTCCACCTTCTTGTGTATTCCTCTTTTCTGTTGCTTTCTGATGTGTCCACTTTTCACCTTGTTTTTCCCTTTTTTGGTTGTTTTTTTAAGTCTTAAGTTCTCCATTCTCTTTCTCCCCTTTCCCCTTTCTTCCCCAAATAAAGTTGCTTGTTCATTAAGGATGGTTTCTTCTTCATCCCAATCTTCTTGTTCTTGTAGTTTCTCATATGTAGAAATTGCCATTTCTAAAAAATTAAAAATAGAGCCAAAAGAATCCTTCCCTTCTTGTTTCTCTTGTTTATATTTTATAAATTCCATTTTCAGTTCATCCATAAGTAATGCCATTGTAAAAGAAAAAAAGAAAAAAAAATTCAAGCGATCCAAATGATTTTAATCATTCAAATAAGAGTTTCCAGAAGTCCCAAAGTCAGCAAAGAATCCAAATACACACAGTCTATTTCATTTCACACTTTCTCTTTTTTTCCCCCCTTTTTTCCACTTTAATGCTTCAAAAAACTTCAAATTCTTTTAAACCTTCAGTCCATCTGATAGAGTAGCCAATTATGATCCAAAATGGAAAAATCCAATAATAAAAATGGCCCAAAGCCAAAGAAGAAGAAGGATAAAATAAAAAAAATAAAAATATTACTAGAATTGAAATATACAAAAAGGCTGGCGAGTAGAGATTTCACAAGTATATATATATATATATATATACTTTGTTTATTTATCCAAGGCTCTTATTATGACTCTCTTCTCCAGCAGCTTCAAAGCCAAGCCTCAAGTGTTGAAACATTGATAAGAGTCCAGGAAAACACCTGTAATAATATTTTTCTGTGCTCTCCCTCCATCTTATCACATTAAAATGTCCTTGAGAAGGAGTGTTTATACATTTCTCCCCAGTTCAAATAAAATATTTTCAAGCCTCTAGTTGGCAGTGTTGCACAGTCTCTTAATACTTTTTTCCCCCCTCAGCCAGAAAGAAAAGTAATGTATACAAAACTCAGAGGGAGAAAACAAACAAACAAAGGGGGCCTCTATCCTAAAGAAAATTAAAAAATCAAAAGAAGCATAAAAATATATATAAGAAAAAATTCAATCTGATTAGCTACAAAATCACATTAAATTCCTCAGAGAAAAAAATAGTAAGGAAAGAATCCAAGCCTCAATTTGACATCACTTTAGAAAACGCCGCTCAAGGAGATTCCAGTCAAAGAAAAATAAAGGTTTCTTCTTTGTTCAGGATATCCTTTCAGGTCTCAGCCAATTTGCAATACAAAAGGAAGTTTCTCACCCAGCCGACACACCCTCTCTCCAGCCTCTTTCTTTTCGGAGCTGTCCCGACTTCAGCAGCTTTGGAGGCTGCCTTTTCACCGCCAGCAAAAGGGCTTCTCCCGGATCAAACCAGACATTTTGCGATATCTCTGGGATCCTGGGACTGTGCCCTTCACAATCCCCGTCTCTACGGGACGGTTTAGGTCCGTTAGGACCGACCAGGGGTGAAAATATCAGCTGCGATCTCAGAGCCCCGAGATCGCAGCTGTAGCACCGAGACGTATATTGAGAGCATTTGCACCAAGGCAAATTTCTTGTGTGTCCAATCACACTTGACCAATAAATAATTCTATTCTATTCTAAAAAGTCAGTTGCCAAATAATGATGCAGTGGTTAGAATGCAGTACTGCAGGTTAGTTCTGCTGACTGCTGGCTGTCAATAGTTTGGCAGTTTGATTATCACTGGCTCAAGGTTAACTCGGCCTTCCAGATTTGATTCTATCCTTCCAAGGTGGGTAAAATGAGGACCCAGATTGTTGGGGAAACAATAGGCTGACTCCGTAAACTGCTTAGAGAGTGCTGGAAAGACTGTGAAGCAGCATATAAGTGTCATTGCTATCCCCACCCCCCCATGCAGGCTTTAGGCACAGAGGTAGACTGCCTGTTTGAACTGACATTTGTTTATTGTCCTTGGCATAGAACTGTGTGTTGTATGTAACTTATTTGTATTTTATGACGGTTTGAAATCATATTTTTATAGAACAGAATGTGCAAACGACTCATAGTTAGTTACAGTTGAAGCAGCACTATAAACCCCATAAATGAAATAATAAATAAATATTTCATGAGGTCAAACAAGCAACCAGGTGGAAAAGTACAGCCTGGACAGAAGTATCAGGTCATTCGCTGTCCAAAGATTACCGAAGTTCCATGTGACAAAGGAAGAAGTGATGATAGACAAGTACCTGCCTGAAATGTGTAGTACATAATGTCAGGGCCTCAATTCCGGAAGAAAGCAGACATTATTTTCCCTGATTAGTCATGCCGCATGGCATTTTAGGACTGTTTTTGAGAAGAAAAGCATGGCCTTGGATTGTGCAAAATTGGCCAATCATGAAAATCCATATTTTTTTAGCCTTTAATCTGCTTTATACAAGATCATTCATCCACAGGAGGCATTAGCTATCTCTAGATTAAAATCTCCAAATGGATGACTATACAGGCAGTCCTCAACTTATAATAGTTCATTTAATGACAGTTCAAAGTTAGAACGGTCCTGAAAAAGTGTTTTATGTTTTTCACACTTACAACCTTTGTAGCAGCCCCATGACCATTGATCAAAATTCAGTCAGCTTGGCAACTGACTCATACTTATGACAGTTGCTGTGTCCCAGGGTGAACCATTTGCAGCCTTTCGACAAGTAAAATCAGTGAGGAAGCCAGATTCACTTAAAAACCATTGTTACTAACTTATCAGCTTCAGTGATTCACTTAATAATGGTGGTCAAAAAGGTCATAAAATGGGGGCAACAAATGTATCATTTAACAACAGAAATTTTGGGCTCAGTTGAGGTTGTGAGGACTACCTGCATTCTGCAGCTAAGACCCTTGTTGGGTGAAGTCTTAATCAATGTTAATTTTGCTTTGGGAAAACACTGTTTTATATATATATATCCCTTTTAATTTAGAATCCTTTTAATTTAGAATTGATCTTGAGACCATAAGTCGTGCTTGTATATGTGCGAAGACCAGCAACAGGATGTATGACATTTCAGGGCTGAAATAAATTGAACTTTTATACAGTAAGACGTTATTTGCAGGAATGCTACAAGCAGAGGCCCTCTGGATGAACAGAAAGAATCTGGTGAATAAAGAATCTGAGAATCTTAACTTGATTTAGAAGTGAGAATGGACTCTGGAGAATTAGTGTGACAAAAAGCAAGTTTTAAGTGAAGTTTTCAGACTGTATAGGACGTTGGAGCTCAGGAAAGAAGAATAGAAATACTTTTTTCTTTTATTTATTTATTTATTTTATTTGTATTTATTTGTTTGTTTATTTATTTGTATATATTTTATTTATTTATAAAACCTACAATATGCTGCATGTATTCCTCAGAAACTGGTTGGGAGATATTGGGAGTAAAATCTACATATTTGGACGGTGCCTGGTTTGATGATTCCCTTCCTTCCTTCCTTCCTTCCTTCCTTCCTTCCTTCCTTCCTTCCTTCCTTCCTTCCTTCCTTCCTTCCTTCCTTCCTTCCTTCTTTCCTTCCCTCCCGCCTACCTGCCTGCCTTCCCTCCCTTCCTCCTTTCTTCCTTCCCTTCCTCTTTCCTTCTTTCCTTCCTTTCAGCCTGCCTTCTCTCCTTCCCTCCCTCCCTCCCTCCTTCCCTTCCCTTCCCTTCAAAAGCAAATGGGCTTCTCTGGCATTAAATTAAAAAATGTCTCCAAGCTCTTGGGGCCTATATTTTATTTCACAATGATACTGGAGGAACAGGCTAATTTTACTTCATGCAATCCTTCTGGGTATTTAAAAATGAACAAAGAATGTATAGTAAGGAATCTTGTTATGGTAGTTGCCAAAAGAGTATAGGCAGGAACTTGGGTAATAGGACTTAAACTATGATCTCTAAATTTTCAGTAATGAGGTCAGAAATGGGCCCAATGGAAAGGAACAGAATCTTACTCTCCCTGGTATCTTGGCAACCATTATGCTAAGCACATGCATCATTTGGACATGTGGCCTTAGGGACTAGAAGAATGTATATCCTGGTGTTCCTATATTAGCTTTGTGGCCTGTTCTATATATACATACTGTACATACAGCAAACCTCATCAGTTACATCCTAGGAGTTCATACTTTTTCACCCCTTTAAATGGTCTTTTAACTTTTCAGCTGTTGCTTAATGATCTTTATCATACTGCTGAAGCGAAGTTTTAGAGTTCTGGTATGCGTGGAATGAATTAGATTTCAATAAAAAGTTCCATTTTAAATCTATTTCTGCAAGCCTTCCACAACTGATTGTAAAAGCAATGCCTGGATGACACGATACACTTTTACAATTGCGTTACCTTAATCAAAGGGTTGTGATTAAAGTGGCATTGCGTTATCATTTCTGGTGGCAGGGCTCAAGGAATAATTCATGGCAGCCGAACGTTTTTAAAAAGAAATGTTGAATCTTACGTAACACTCTTTAAATTATTAATTGCCATCTGATATTATTGTCCATTGCCCCCAGGATACATAAAAGTTTGAGACATTGGAATTTAATTTCCTTTCTGTTGTTTGCTGCACAGTGGAAAACAATTGATTTATGAATCAATTATATTAAGGGATGTGGGAAATAACACTGACTGTAAAAGGGACAGAATACCCAATATCTCCAAGCTTGAGATTTTGAACTTGGACAGCCTTGAACTATGCCGCCGATGGTTAGACTGAAGCGTAGCACACAAAAGTATCTGCCAAAATGTCCTACCAGTCAATGACTATTTCAGCTTCAACTGCAACAGTACAAGAGCACACAACAGATACAAACTCAATGTAAACGGCTCCCAACTTGATTGAAGAAAGTACGACTTCAGCAACAGAGTGGTCAATGCCTGGAATGCACTACCTGACTCTGTTATTACATCCTGTAACCTCCAAAACTTTAACCTTAAACTATCCACTATTGACCTCACCCCATTCCTAAGAGGTCTGTAAGGGGCGTGCATAAGTACACCATCGTGCCTACCGTCCCTGTCCGATTGTCCCCATTTATCCGTACCTATTTCTTGTATTCTTACTCATGTTTATACTTAAACCTATTATCTTGTAAGAGATTGACAAATAAAATAAATAAATAAAATAAATAAATATTGGGCAAAAAGTCACATTTTTGCATTCAAACTCACAAATTTGCATTTGGCCTTCTGAATAGATCGATCTTCCCTAGAACTTTCTAGATCAGCATTTCTCAAACATTTTGGTGTCAGGACTCCTTTACATTGTTAAAAATGACTGAGGACCCCAAAGGGAGAATTTCTACCACCTATAACAGAATTATAGCAAGTAGTTCTTGATTAACAGCGGTTCATTTAGTGACTGTTCAAAGTTACAACTTCACTGAAAAAAGTGACTTAGGACCATTTTTCACACTTAGGACCATTGCAGCACCTCCATGGTCAAGTGATCAAAATGTCAGACAGTTGGCCATTGACTGACACTGTCAGTCCCAGGATCATGGGGTGCCTTTTGCGACTTTCTGGCACTAGATTAGGGTCCTGGCACAGCCTTAGGCTAGACTAGAATATTGAATAAATTCCAAAAAATGATTCCTTTGTTGCCAAGAAACACAAATGTAATTCATTTATGGAATTTGAATATTAGTTTGAAATAAGTCAAACTAATTTGAATAACTAATTTGAATATTTTTAACTAAGGCTCTTTGTATAAGTTATGATGTATAAATTAAGAAGGATAGGTTACAAATACTAGGACTTAGAAACTGGGCAATGCAAGAAAAACTTTACAGAAAGACTACACAATTATCTTAGTCTATCTCTTTGCTAGCTGATGAAAAGTCTTGGAAATATGCCTTGGGAAAGGTTGCCATCTGCTGATCAATATTGTGAATTCATGAAACATAAACCAAATCACATTTGCAGCCTTAAATATCTAAAGTCCATGTCACACTGCACCAACGGATGCAAAGAGGATGTAAAACGGACAAAAAAGCTTGCCATCTGTTGGTTAACGCGATGTACTCACTGCCTCCGTTTTGCTTCCTCTCTATCCGTCCAGCATCCGTTTATTGACGTTTCATCCGCTCAGAAAGTTTTGAGCTGCCCAAAACTTTTGAGCGGAAAATGTATCCAATGCATGCATTCTGCATCCTCTAGGCATACGGGGGACATCTGTTCTGCATCCATTACGCATCTGCTATATCTGCTAGGCATCCGCTGTGCATCCGCACAACTCAAATCTGTTCCAACGGTAAACGGACGCAGGGAGGAAGCAGAAACGGATGCGCAGCGTTAGTAGCACGGATGGAGAAAGGATGAAAGCGGATGCAGCTCATCCGCTCTGCATCCGCTCTGCATCCGCTCTGCATCCTCTATGCATCCGCTCTGCATCCTCCATGCATCCTCTACGCATCCGCTCTGCATCCACTCTGCATCCTCTAAGCATCCGCTCTGCATCCTCTACGCATCCTCTACGCATCCTCTATACATCCGCTCTGCATCCGCTTTCCATCCGCTCTGCGTCCTCCCCACGTCTGTTCCTTTCCGTGTTATCCGCTCTGCTTATGCAAATTTTTGCCCCTTTTGAGAGCGGATAATAACGGATGGAACATTTTGCTCATCCGTTGTGTCCTTTTTGCATCCTTTGGGGAGTGTGACATGGCCTTAAGTTTTATTTATCACATACCTGGTCCTCTTCATTCAAGAAAATTGCTGAAGTTCTAAACTCGATTTTGGTGTCATTCATGGACTGGAGGAAAGAAACAGTTTAAAGTTTATCCAGACAAAACTGAGTGCTTGTATATTAAATGGTACTTTACTTTCTTGGTGACTCCAATAATTCTTTGGATGTACTCCTAAACTCAGTTAGCTGTCTCAGTGTCTCTGAGCCTTGGAAGTCATATTTTACTTGGAAGCTTCGAGGCTGCCACATTTAGTGCCTGGGAATTTGGGAGAGGGGATTTCATAGAGAGGTAGAAGATTAGACTGAACAACATTCTTTCTCAGAGAGTCAAAGATTAATTTGGATTAATTCTGAACTGAAGAAACTTCTTGGATGAGAAGTGAAATGTCTTCAAAGAAAAACCAGAAAGTCCAGTTGCCTTTTGAAAAAGCACCTTTGGGACAACCAAGACCTGGATGACTGAGAATCACCATAGACATATATTCTATGGATAGTAATCTAATATAATGGATCCAAATTTTGCTATGTGCCTCATCCTATCTCTTAACATAGTGTTTTTTTTCCAGATGCCCATCAGAATTTTTATTTATGTTATCAGGTGTATAATAAGTCCTTCTATTTCTCCTTCTATTTGCTTAGGAACTGGTGTGCCTACGTTCACACAAGGCTCCAGCCAACTATTGTGGTTGACAATGTACAAAGCTACAGCTCTGGGAGAGCCAAGCAATGCACTTGGATTACAGGATCCTGTGGAACAAGGTGAGTAATAATATTTATATCACTGAGATGCTTTTTAAATGATGGTCAGCTACATTAATGAAGACTGTGAAAACTGCTTAGAAATATTCAACCCTCTTAGGCCAATCTAACTTGACAACTTTAAGACTTGGCAACCTCAAACTTAGCAACTTTAAGACTTGTGGTTTTCAACTCCCAGAGCTCTGAGAGTTGAAGTCCACAAGTCTTAAAGTTGCCAAGTTTTGTTCTGACCCAAATTTTGTTCCAAGGAAACAAATACAAAACAGAGGTAACAGAAAAACCTTTTAATTATTCTTTACAAATTCCATTCCTTTATGGTTAAAAGGCTGTTTCAAACTAATCATCTCTGATAAGAACGAGCCTTGACAAGGTTGTGCAAGGCTACCAAGAACACTAGATAAAGTTACTAAGAAATATTTCAAACACAAAGAGTCTCCAAACATCAACTAAGATATTCCAAATGTCCACAAGTGCAAAAAATTCTTTGAGTGCAAAAAATTCTTTGCTTCTTGCAAAGAACTCTGGTTTCTCAGCTGGCCTTTATCTCTTAAGGGAGGGGCCATTACCTTGCAGCTTTACTCCTGAGTTGCCCATGCTGCTGCAGCTGCTCTTTCCTTTGAGCAGCCTTGTGCACAAGTGCACTGGGCACAGGCTCCTCAGGGACCTCTTCATCACTGCTACCAGCCTCCACAATCTCCAAAGGCAGCATTCCACTCCCTGATGGTCTTGGCCCCATCACACACAGGCCCCTCATCTGAGTTCTCGCTCTCCGAGGTATCAGCCGTCGGCACCTGCTGCCAGCGAACCACAAAAAGTTTGGAGACCACTGCTATAGGAAGAGAGTTCTTGAAATACACAGAATGGGATAAAGGAAAATAATATTAAATGACATTTCTGCTAAAGAATTTTGAAAAATAAAAGTTTTCTTAATGGTGGAAAACAGAATACAGTTACATATCAACCTTCCATCTACTTTGGTCTAGTTATTGGCAAAAACCATCCAGAATTCTACAGAAGAAGATATTTTTTAATGTTAGCAGGAGATTTTGAGGGTTGAACTTTGGACTTTTTACACGAAAGGTACATGATTTTTCTTGTTCTTATACAAACAACAACAACAACCCAGTACAATATCTTCAAATTATTAGTGTATAACTTGCTTTGACTAACTCAAAACAAGTTTTATTTTTCCAAGATATGTGCCATTAGATTCTAATAATTAACTTAATTTCACAAGATGAACATATTCCCAACACATATAATAATTATGCCACAGTCATTTTCATAAACACTTGCTCTGTCAAATAATGAATTAATTGTTCAACTCATACATATCTCCCTTAAAATGTTCATTACTCCCTTGAAATGTTCTGGCTGGATAATATGTACTATACTTTCAGTTTTCCTTTTTAAGTTTCCTATGTTTTTGTATGGATGTTTGGTGTTTGTGTGTTGGAATTGCAGAAGAACAGCAAGGAGGAATGCACCCTTTTTTCTATAAGTGTGCCTTTTCATTTTAGGTGTTAAGGGCTACAAACCAACACTTACTTCTTTTGCTTTTACTTTTTGGAACACAAAAACTGCATAGCTTGATATAAATGCTGAATAGAATAGAATAGAATAGAACAGAATAGAATATTCTTTATTGGCCAAGTGAGATTGGGCAACCAAGGAATTTGTCTTGGATGCATAAGCTCTCAATATACATACAAACAACAAAATAATATAGTCATAAAATATCAGTAGGAGAAGATAGTAGAAAACATAAGAAAGATAATAGTAATACAGTCTTTCTATATGGCTAAATATCCATAGACGTGAGACGATGCTGTAGGAATTAGATATTCAGCAGAGTGATAGCATGAGGGAAAAACTTGTCTCTGTGTCTAATTGTTCTGGCATTTCTGGATTATAAGTAATGGTGTCAATATAGCATGATCTTAAATCATAAAGTTAGCCAATTATAGGAAGTTAGACTGTCATGGTCAGGAATATTTTCTTTATTCATGTGTGTTCTTTATTTGTGGAATGTCTGTGACACATTAGCCAGTGTCTGGGAAGATATCTGATTAATTAAGAAGGAAATATGTACACTCTATCAATCACTCCAAGAAGCAAACCACAGTTTACCAATGAAAGGTGGTAAACACTAGCCAGAATAATATGAAGGATATCTATGGCTGCCTTTAAAGAGAAGAGAGTGAACTAAACTAAACTAATTATTAAAGGATTTAGATTTTTGACCCATATTCGCCATTTTCTACTGAATATTATATGCGCTGTTTTCCCGCCTTGCCTGTTTAAACTGCTTTGCAGCTGAAGTAATTCTTTCACTCTGCTATGTTTAATAAACCTTTCCAGCTTTTATTGTATGTGTTTATTGCTTTTGACTCCACAAACTGCTGCCTCTATTTCATTGTGCCAAACCAACATGTCTGTGAAAATGTGTGTGTTAGCAAAGACAGTTTAAGCCTGAAGTTGTGTAACACTACTAACGTTATGTAACATCTACAGGTAAAGTCTGTTTTCAAACAAGACTGAATTCTCTTCTGATTTGGCAATTGGACTAAGGCAAGATTGTGTGTGTCTTGGTTTCGGAATGGCCAGTTGACAAATACAATGAGATTTTGCAGGCATCCATAGTCAATAAGTCTGTAGCTCCTCAGGATTTCATCTATTTTTCATCCACCTCTTGTACAGTAATCTAAACTGACAAGCTTTTCTGGACTAAGAAAGCTTGTAAATATCATCAGATCTAAACAAAACAGAAGGACACTCACTTCCTCTGTGTTCAGCAGTGATATAATTTTTGCTATCCAGATTATTTGTGATACCCAGGCTACATATTGGCAACTCATGATTAAGGATGCTTTTCAGCTGATCTTTATGAAAACAGATATGAATCATCAACTTTGTTATTCATAAGCTTTCATCATTCATTGAGAAAGCTTACTGATAAGCTTTTGCATTTCCTAAATTTCCCCCAACAACTCTCAAACCAAGGGTTTTTTTGTTATTAAAGTCTATTTTGAAAAAAAAAAGTACTTTGAAACTAGATATATGATTAAGTAACAATTCTCACACATTGAAAGATAAATCTAAAGCATAAATGAAAGAGAACAGTCTTAAGAAAAAAAAAGAGGTCTAGAAACAAACTGATTTGCCCATCTCTACCTATGTGTTGGATGCTCTATTTTTAAGATTTTAACATCTTAAAAATAAAAATATTCTGCTTGGAGAATTTCCTGAAGTTGAAATGCATGATTATTTGCCTTCCTTACTCAAGCATTTGGTAATTGTCAAACCTATTAAAAGGAGCAGTATTTTCATTCAGTTTTCCTCAGTCTAATACTTTCATTCCAGGTTTTTAAAAATAAAAACCCTGTATTCTTCACCCAGCCTGAGCTTCATTTGGAAATTCTAGAAATGTAACATTTCCAGAGGAGACTAGTTTTGTTTTGTTTTGTTGAAAGATTTTTTTTAAATTCTTCAAATGTGTATATCAGATTTCCCGGACCTTCATACCTGTTTGTTCCATTTCCCACTAGGTGGCAGGCTGGCATATCTATAACATTACAATTAAATTCTAAAATTGTAATCCATCTCCTTTTATAAAACTCAAAACCATTTCAGTGTTCATATCTTTATTACTGTGTCTGAAATACCCTTCATCCAAGATCAACACCAAATTTAATTACAGAGTCATTCAGCATTTGAAATATGCATGGACTTGTTTTCCTCAAACCTATTCTGTTTTGAATCAGGTCAGACTGCAATCTTAGTTTTAGCTCAGATATTCGTGTAAGGAGCTGAAGACAATTGATTAACAATCCATGGTAATCCAAACACATTTCTTATTTTTAAATAACTGAATATATGTGAAAGGGTATTAAATGATGATCAGGGAAAACCTTCTGAAATGCTGAAGTGTATTGAGGACATGAGTATTAGCATCAAAATGTGCCTGGAATTCATAACGTTCTTCCTTTAGCCAATATTAGCATTTTCACCACTCACCACGTAATAATTTGTTTCCCAACGGTTGCTTATATTTTTACAATGTACAAATTATATGGGAGACAAATAA
>BLBF01000056.1:17156745-17172384 GCA_015471245.1 Laticauda colubrina
TTCCATTCCATTCCATTCCATTCCATTCCATTCCATTCCATTCCATTAATTTTCTATTCTGTTCTATTCTATTTTTACCTTTTCTTGGGAATTATTTTTGTTTCTCATGCATCGCTGAAAAACTTTCCTCACAAAGCAGAAGAGCATATAGGCTTAAATAAATGCCTCCTCTCTTTCATTTGTGCTCCTGAAATGTTTATTATTATTAGATTTGACATGCCTTGATTCTGTCAAAAAGCATTTGCTTGTAGTCTTCCACAAGGTGCAATCGATACACTTCAAAACGAATCCCCCCTGTGGCCTATTACTGATCTATCATCCTATATATCCTATCCCTTCACCCTGACCTCCACTAAATATCTGCTTTTCAAATCACCTTGCAGTTCCCAGTCAAGGACCCACCAAGTTTACAGGATCAAACATATCATAGTTACCTCACTGGAGTGGAAGTGCTGCCCAGGATACAGTGGAGGAACATGCCAGCCAACAGGTAGGGAAGATATAATAATAATAATGACAACAACCTTTTCTCATGATCAAAGTCCACTGGCTATCAAACTGGTACAGAAGAGAAAAGTTATTTCTGTTAATTAGTAAGAGTAAAAAGGTATTAAATTACCAAAAAAAAATATTTTTTGGGGTATTAAATCTAGACCTGCTTTACAGTGGTGGGATTCAAATTTTTTTTACTACTGGTTCTGTGGGCGTGGCTTGGTGAGCGTGGTGTGGCTTGGTGGGCATGGCAGGGAAAGGATAGTGTAAAATCTCCATTGCCACCCCACTCCTAGGGGAAGGTTACTGCAAAATCTCCATTCCCTCCCCATCCCACTAACCTGCTTTCCAGCTCCATTCTCCTGTGCAGGGCAACCAAAGAAGACCCAGCCAATCAGCTGGGACTCAGGAGGCAGAGAATAGATAGGGGCGAGGCCAGTCAGAGGTGGCATTTGCTGTTGCTCCGAACTACTCAAAATTTCCACTACTGGTTCTCCAGAACTGTTCAGAACCTGCTGAATACCACTTCTGCTCCCTTAGGTTCAAAGTCCTTGAGCCAGTCACTGTCTGTCTTTCTCTCGCTCTAGAAAGAAAAAGTCGCAAATGGCTTTTTAAATATTGCCAATTAACTGCAGAGACTTGTCTAGGCAGAAGGCAGGAGTGATTTCACACACACACACACACACATACACACACAAGCATACACACACACACACACAGACACACACACATAAATACAGGTAGTCCTCGACTTACAAAAGTAAGCTTAGTGACTGTTCAAAGTTACAATGTCACTGAGAAAAGTGACTTATGACTGAGTTTCATACTTATGACCGTTATAGCATCCCCAATGATCATGTGATTCAGAAATTTAGAATCTTGGCAACTGGTTCGTATTTGTGATGGTTGCAGTGTCCCAGGGGTGTGTGTCATGTGATCCCATTTTGCAACCTTTTGACAAGCCAAATCCACAGGAAAGCTAGATTCCCTTAAGCCCCTGTCACACTGCACCAATGGATGGAAAGAGGATGTAAAACGGAGAAAAACACTTGCCATCCGTTGGTTAACGCGATGCTTCCGTTCTGTACTCACTGCCTCCGTTTTGCTTCCTCTCTATCCGTCCAGCATCCGTCTATTGACGTTTCATCCGCTCAGAGGGTTTTGAGCTGCTCTAAACTTTTGAGTGGAAAATGTATCCAATGCGTCCGTTCTGCATCTGCTAGGCATATGGGGGACATCCGTTCTGCATCCGTTACGCATCCGCTATATCCACTAGGCATCCGCTGCACATTCGCGCAACTCGCATCCGCTCGGACACAGGGAGGAAGCGGAATAGACGCGGAACGGATGCGCAGCGTTAGTAGCACAGACGGAGAAAGGAAGAAAGCGGATGCAGCTCGCAAAGAAAGCATTCAAAGCGGAAAAAACGTTCGCAGAGGGGACCTATCTCGGATATTAAGGATGTCTAGAGGATGCCTAGAGGATGCAACAGGACACATAGGGGAAAACCTATATTGCCTATAAAAAGGGGGAGGAACTCACCTGCATCTCACTTTCAGACCAGCAGCCCTGCTGTGCAGACCTCTGCAGCCTTCATCTGACTCTTCCTCTTCCACAGCATCCAGTCATGTCCACCATGGATTGTAACAAACTCCTTTTGGTAGCCACCATCCTTCTGCAACAGTGCGAAGCCATCTACAGGCTCTGTGAACTCTACTACGAGAAGAAAAGGAGGTGGCCAAGAAGCGTCTGGGTCTGAAGATGGATTGGGAGAAGAGCAGAGGACGGACTGTACAATAAGCTGATGGTGGAGCTCAGGAATGAAGACACTCGTGCATTCCAGAACTTCATGAGGATGCCTCCAGCCATGTTTGACGAAGTTGTGCAGCGACTGACACCCAGGTTGACCAAGCAGAGCACCAACTTCTGCCCCAGCCTGGACCCTGGGCTCAAGGTGGCACTCACTCTGCGCCACCTGGCCTCAGGGACCACCTACAGGAGCATGCAGTACGGCTGGAGGGTGCCACACAATACCATCAGCATTGTGGTCAGAGAAGTGGTGCAGGCCATCATCGAAGAATACCTGGAGGAGCTCCTCCAGTGCCCCTCCACTGAAGAAGGATGGAAGAAAGTTGCAGAGCAGTGGTATCAGAAATGGAACTTCCCCCACACCGTTGGAGCCATCGATGGCAAGCACATGGCCTGCAAAGCTCCAGCCAAGTCGGGGTCCAATTATTTCAATTACAAGGGCTTCTTCAGCATCATCCTCTTCGCCATGGTTGATGCTGACTACAAGTTCATGGACATCAATGCTTCAGGCAACAGCTCATGTTCAGATGCCCAGGTATACAACGCCAGTGACCTCAAGGAGGGGCTGGAAGGCAACCTCATCGTGGGCTTCCCAGATCCAGAACCCCTGCCCAACGACACACAAGATGTGCCCTACTTCATCATGGGGGATGACGACTTCTCCCTCAGAACCTACCTCATGAAGCCCTACACCTCCAGACTCCTCACCCGTGAAGAGAGGATCTTCAACTACAGGCTGTCCAGGGCAAGGCGGGTGGTGGAGAACGCCTTGGCATCCTGGCCAACAGGTTCCAGGTACTTCTCACCACCATGCAGCATCACCCACTGACCGTGAGGAGCATCGTGGAAACTTGCTGCATCCTGCATAATCTCATGCGCACCCGCTACCCAGTCTTGCAGAACAGGCTCGTGGACCTCCAGCAAGGTAATGGGGACATGGAGCCTGGGGAATGGAGGCAAGAGCGAAACCTGATAGACACTGAGGATGTGCAAGGCCCCAACAGAGCCTCACATGAAGGGAAGAAGCAGCACAACCTCCTGAAACACTGGTGCAACTCCCCAGCTGGAGTGGTGGAGTGGTAAGACAGGATGGTAGATGATTAATGGATGCTTCCTTCCTTCCGTCTCATCACACGGATGAGATTGGGCCATGTATGTTGGGTGGGCCTACAATGAACAGGGCGTTTAATAAAGAGTTGTGTTTATGTTAAAATGTGTGGATCAATGATTACATTAGTATTGATAATAAAGGGCCACAGGTGTGGCACCTGGGAGGGTGGACCATACAGTCCCACTATGCTTGCACTGGAGGTTTATCTATTCCACAGCTATTACCCATCCCAAAGGTATCCCTGCCCACCCCACTGCTATCCTTACGCATCCCACAAACATGCAAAGGCTTAAACCATTTCTAAAAGTTTCCACCAAGACTTTATTTAATAAAATAAATGAGGCAAGTGTGTGAAGCAAAGATAAACTTTATTAATCACAAGCTGTAAAACAAAAATGACCCAAGTCAAGTGTCCAAATAAAGTCCACAGGTAGCCAGCTACCCGGTCTCTGGCACTCCTCTTGGTCACTCAGAGGTGTGCCCAGTCTCAGGGGTGAAGTGTCCAGGTGCTGTGGAGGTGAAGCCCCACTGGGGTGCCTGGCCCCAAGAGGACAACAGGTGACGGTGTGTTGAGGAAGCTCTCAGACAGCTGGCTCAGCCCCGTGATGTTGAGAGCTCCTTCCTCCATGTCATGTGGTGTCAGCCCCAGTACCAAGGACAGATGTACTGAGGCCGGGTTTGGCTGTGGGATGGAGGAAGGAGCAGTGTAGTGGGGCTGTCTGGTCTGCAGCTGGGTGAGGACGGGCGTTGGTGGCATCGGTGGCGTGGGTGGCATCGCTGTCGTCGGTGGCATCATTGACGTGGGTGGCATCGGTGGCATCGGTGGAACCGGTGGCAACGGTGTCACCTGATGACTCTGTGCCTGGACTGGGAAGGGCTGCTGCCTGTGCTGCTGGACCTCCTGGTATCCGTAGCCCTGGTAGGTGAGGGCCTGTGGGAAGCCTTGGAATGGGAGGGACATCACCTGGGGTGGAGGAGCAGACCTGGACTGGGTGGGAGCAGGTTCCTCTGGGTCTGGAGGGTTGTGAAGCAGCTCAGTGATCCGGTCCTACACCACCTGGTACTGGGGTTCCACCATGTCCGTGAGGGTCTGGTTCACATAGGTGAGGAAGGGCTTGTGGTTGGAGGATGAGGAGTCGGTGTTGACCAGCTGAAAGAGGAGATCTATGCTGGTGCGGATGGTGTCCCTGATCTCCAGCAGGACAGTGTGGCTCTGCTCCTCTTGTCTGGCTCTCTGACTTTCTGTGGAGGTGGAGCTGGGGGCGGATGCGGGTAGGGCTGTGGTGGAAGTGCCGTCTCCTTTCTCCCACTGTACCAGGGAGTCCTCCACGCGCTCCACCACGGTTAAAACACCTGTCCGCGGGTTCTCCGCCGTGGCACGCTCCACAGAAACCTGCCTGGAGACAGGAACTGACTCTCGGCCAGAAGAGGACTGGCTCTCAGCAGGCTGCCAGAGAGAGAGGGTCGTGGGAGGGGCTGCTGCTGCTTCTGCTCCTCGGTGGCGGATCTCACCCTCCAGGAAGCTGCACCTGGCCATGACATAGGTCTCTCTGTCCGTCAGCTTAACCGTGGCCTGGCCAGAGTTCTTGAGGGCAGCTTCCCGTACCAGGTGTGCATATGTTTCCACCAGCCGAGGAGCACCTCCAATGTGTAGCCCAGACTCTCCGCCTTCTCTCTCCAAGCAACCTGCTTCCTTTTGGTGTCCCTGTAGAGCCGGTGTCCCTTCCGCCATAGATACTCATTCTCTCTCAGCCACTCCAGCACCTCATCCTCGTGTTTCTCCTCAATGGAGTATTGCCTCCTTTCCCGTTCCCGCATATGCCTCTTCCTCCCTTTGCCAGGACCAGATGGGCCCTCATCAGAGGGGCTTCCAGTTTGTAGGGGCTGCTCCTTCACACCACCACCAGCAGCAGCAGCAGCATCAAGATCATCATCATCATCATCATCAAGATCATCATCAGCAGCAGCAGCAGGATCATCATCATCATCATCAGCAGCAGCAGCACGAGCAGTACCAGGAGCACGAGCAGGACCAGGAGCACGAGCAGCAGCACGAGCAGTACGAGCAGGACCAGCAGGACCAGCAGGACCAGCAGGACGAGGAGCAGCTTCAGCAGAGTAAGCACCAGCAGAAGCACCACCTCCAGGAGCAGCCTCAGCAGAGTAAGCACCAGCAGAAGCACCACCTCCAGAAGCATCCTCAGCAGTGTAAGCACGAGCAGAAGCACCACCGCCAGAAGCATCATCATCAGCTCCTCCAGAAGCAGAAGCAGCAGAAGCCCCAGCCACAGAAGAGCGAGCCCGTGCTACAGAAGCCCCAGCAGAAGTAGAGTGAGGGCCAGGGGGCGGGAGGGTGGCCCTGTCCCTCTTGCCAGGGCTGGCAGCAGATGGCTGAGGCTTTCTCTTCTTCCTCATGTTTGTGGGGTTGCTGGCTGGCAGGGAGGCTGGCAGGAAGGCTGGCAGGCAGGCAGGCAGCAAGGCCTGCAGGCAGCAAGGCTGGCAGGCAGGCATGCACCAAGGTAGGCAGGGAGGCAGGCACCAAGGCAGGCAGCAAGGCTGGCAGGGAGGCAGGCAGCAAGGTTGGCAGCAAGGCTGGCAGGGAGGCAGGCACCAAGGCAGGCAGCAAGGCTGGCAGGGAGGCAGGCACCAAGACAGGCAGCAAGGCAGGCAGGTAAGGCACTCAATGCGTCTGGCAGCAGGTCTTTCCTCAGAATGGTGACCTGCTTCCGAGCTGCTTCCCTTTATATCCGCGGGGCTGACGCAATAAATCCCCCCCGCATGCGCAATTAACGCCAGGCATCCGCTAGGCTTCCGCTGTGCATCTGCTAGGCTTCCGCTGTGCATCCGCTTCATCCGTTGTGCATCTGCTGTGCATCCGCTTCATCCGCTCGGCGTCCCATCCGCTTCCATCCGCTAGGCTTCTGCTCTGCATCCGTTTTCCATCTGCCCTGCATCCTCCCCCCGTCCGTTCCTTTCCGTATTATCCTGGTTATGCAAATTTTCACCCCTTTTGAGAGCGGATAACAACGGATGGAACATTTTTCTCGTCCGCTGTGTCCTTTTTACAAATGTTTTGCATCCGTTGGGCAGTGTGACAGGGCCTTTAACAACAGTGTTACTAGTTTAGCAACTGCAGGGATTCATTTAACAAATGAAAGAAAAAAAGGTTGTAAAACAGGGCAAACCCCGCTCAGCAACTATAAATTTTGGGCTGACTTGTGGTCGTAAGTCGAGGACTACCTGTATTGGAAGTCAGAAACCTTTGCTAGCCTATTATATCTCATTTGGAGATCTTCCTATGGATCGAGCTCTCTCTTCTCCATTCCCTCCCCACCAGTGGTAGGATTCACATTTTTTTACTACCGGTTCTGTGGCCATGGCTTGGTGGGCATGGCAGGGGAAGAATACTGTAAAATCTCCAGTCACAGGTGGTATTTGCCGGTTCTCTGAACTACTCAAAATTTCCGCTACCGGTTCTCCAGAACTGTTCAGAACCTGCTGAATACCACCTCTGCATTATATTGCTAAGTGAGTTAAATGTCAGGATTCTGGCAGTTACTCCAATTAAATCATGAGTCTCAAGCCACACTCCCAAAGCTAAAAAGGATTTATTAGAAGTTAACATGGCGGCATTAGTCTGAGTGTAGCCGACTCTGAGATACGTAATTCACTGTCTCCCTTGATCCTGCTTCCCCCTACCCCCTGGGTATATCATCCAATGAAACACGTCCATAGCCAAGAGTCATCAATCATGCTCTTCAATGAGATTTTTGTGTGGCAGAAGCTTCAGTCGTCTAATCAGTCTCCGAAGAAAATATGAATGGAATGTACTTTCGATTCCACACTGCTGCCTGCTCTTTGAAACTCCTCCCTCCTTTCTGTTTACAACTATAAAACGTATACAAAATGTTTTATGAGTTGACACTAAAGTTGACATACTTTATTCATTACAGAACACAGCTCCAAAAAGTTATCACCATTAGAGTATTATATTTAGCCTGGAAAATTTTTAGATTCAGATTCCACTTCAGCAGTAGTGGCCCCTATACAATTTACCCTATTGAAATTGTTGGGTGGATAGCAATATAGTGAGACCCATATGAGCTCCTTCTGAGCACCTTGGAGGAATGATTATAGCAGTAGTAATAGCACTTAGATTTATATACCACTTCACAATGCTTTACAATCTTCTCCAAGTGGTTTACAGAGTCAGCCTCTTGCCTCCAACAATCTGGGTCTTCATTTTACCCACCTCGGAAGGACAGAAAATGAAAATAATCTTCAGCCTGGTGAGATTCAAACCAAACTGCAGGCAGCCGGCAGGCAGCAGAAGTAGCTTGCAGTATTGCACTCTAACCACTGTGCTACCATGGCTTAACATACATATAATAAAGAAAGGTAATTGTTATAGAATTACTCCATCAGTCAGAGGTCAAGAATAGAATCAATGTGTTACAGCAAGAGAGTGAAAAGAGCTGAAGGAGGGAGAGAACTGGCAATACACTACAGAACAAATTAAACAATTAAGGAAAAGCTCTTTGTCTTATACTGGTGTTCTTTTTCTGGAATTAAAAGGAATACGATATAACTGTCCTTAGTTCCTAAAAATGTCAGCAATGGAACGCTGGTGAGGAATTACCCTGGGGTAAGATGGGCAGCTAAAATTTTATAAATAATAAAAATCAATTTAATTAATTAATTAATTAATTAATTAATTAATTTTGGGAATTGAGCCACACATCAGATGCCTTTTGATTTTAATGATACATCACCAGTTGCTGAAAAGCAGAAGGGAAAAGGGAAAATTTGGTTTGAATACTTTCCTAATTGTTTTACATATTATATACGTACTTTGAGAGGATCTCTCTGAAAATTCTGGTGTATAAAGCAGGAGACTTCTGGGCTGAATCGTGTCTGTTATTTTTTTTTCCCTGAAGGAATTTCATGTGGAAGGAAGGAGGGAAGGGAGAAGGGAAGAGAGAGGGAGGAAGAAAGAAAAGAAAGAAAGAAGGAAGGAAGAAAAAGAAAGAAGGAATAATAGAGTAGAGTAGAACAGAACAGAAAAGAATACTTTAGTTGGCCAAGTATGATTGGACACAAACAAGGAATTTGTCACTGGTGGAGAAGCTCTCAACGTACAAACAAACAACAAAGTAATATAATCACAGTAATAATGCCTATAAGGGAGGGTAGTAAAAGATAATAGAAGGAAGGAAAGAAGGAAGGAAGAAAGAAAGAAAGAAATTGGCTGTGGCTTCATCTCCACCATAGTTATAATATACGATCTGTTTAATTCTTGGCAAGACAAGCTGGAATCATTTCATGGAATTATTTCATAAAGTAATTACTTGGAGATATTAAATCATGGCCGTCAAAATGCCTCTTGTTTAAAAATTCATACACCTCTAGTAGTTTGACTTGTTGACTTTTTAAGGCATGTCATCTTTGAATGTATTCCAGCCAGAGGGCATGCATTTAGATACTGAACCCCATTCCTATTGAAGCCAAATGCAATTTACATCCTGAGTTTCCTCTGGCTTTACGTTTGAGGCAAGTGGCAAAATGCCATCCCGATGATTATACTCATCTTGTATCTATCCCCTGTATGTTCTGATTAGCCCGCTGATCAAACATGTAACAAATTTGCCCTAGTTTGAAAGGCATTCAGCTTGTCTTATGTGAGAGCTTCCTTTGAAAAATAAGAAATGGCATCCATATACATATTTTACATGGATGAATATTAGAAGACATGCCATTAGCTGCGGTAGGGAACTCAATCAGTGGTGGAAAGGAGGAGGCTATGATTAAAAATTTATGGGCAGAAATAGAGACCTCACTGCTGTTTCCATCCAAGAGGGAGAAACCTTAATACTTGCAAACATTAACTTCCCTGAAAGCAAGAAGCTCTTGCATGCCACGATGGAGATGGTTAAACCCACACACATCTAAAATGTTTGCAATGGGTTACTCTTATTATTACTCTTACTATATTCAAGTTATAATAAATATAGAAGATTAAACAAGCCAGTAAAAATGAAATGGCGTTACAGTGCTTTCAGGCACCAGCAAGCCCCCAGACTCCTCCCTCGGTACCCATTAGGCACCCTATCCCATCTGATTATTTTTTTAATGATTCTTTTAAATTAAAAAATAAATAGGGAGCTGTCATGTTCGAAAGCATTAGCCTCTAGCAGCGTATCTATTTGCAGTACTGCCTTTAGGCCTCACAAAAAAACCCTCACCAGTATAGTAGAAAGTATCCAGGGAAAAGGGTTGCTATCCCTTCTGGTAAGTGGATTATTTGTGTCTCTCATGACAGCCATTTTGTGAGTGGAGTCACCTATGCTCTCCACATACATTTTAAATATGCCCTTAAGCTCCAAGGGTTTATTTGATCTTGATTTATAGATCAGGGGGAAAAAACCCTAGAATTCTGTTTTCTATCCAAAACTAAATACCTTGGGGGTCTGTTCTTTTTTCCTTTATTGCCCAGGCTCCATCTTTGTTGAAGTGTTAGGTAAGCAGCCTGAAGGGTGGTATGGGGACTCGATGAAGGGAAATGTTTAGCTTCATTTGTGGAAACTTGGTTGTATTCATTTATTCCACGAATGAGCCACATTTCCCAACCATTGAGTGTCTGCAGTCCAAAGCAGTCTAATTTAAAGGAGTGGGTGAAGTCAGTCCAAGTTATCTAAGGCCACAATGCATCACATCTGCTAAAAATAATAAAAGTGACAGTTCAAAAAATCAGTTACTTGGGATTTTGTCTAACAGAATTTTGGGAACAGTTTGTTATGTTTGATTGTTTACTACAATTTCATTCCATTCACTTCTTCCATCCTTACAAAGATGAAAGAGATTGTGTATAGCTGAACCCACCAAAGATGGACATAACTCATTTGTCAGCCCACTATAATTTATTGGTCTAGATTACCACTTTTAATTTCAGGATGCTGAGATCCCACACAAATCAGGAAGAATGTGTGCATTTCACAGAATTGGAGTAGTTATAAAGGAGGCACAACCATTAGCTGCCATAACTAAAGCACCTGGAGCAGAGCCTTCTCAGATTATTTCAATGAGTAGAGGACATAACAATCATCATGTTGATGTTTTGCAGGGTGCTGAAACAACCGTAAGCACTCTAAAAGTTTACCTGTAGAAGTTGATAGGATCTAGACTTACAATATAGCATTAGAAATGGTTCAAATATATCAGTTTGACTATCCTTTTGTCCTTTTATCTTTGGAGAAGTTGGACAAAACTAACAAGTACAAGTTCTTAAAATCTGTTTCCAGAAGTATACAAAGCAAGCAAAACTACAAAGGTTGAGAAAAGCCTTTATACTTTTCTTATAATTTTGGTATTAGAATTTTTGCAAACTAAAGGCCAAAAATATGAGTAGAACCAGATAAAAACTGATCTAAAAGAGGTATAAATGTCATCTTCCAGGATAATTTCCCCAATTTACAAGAAAAATATTGGAAATTATGGACATGTTACAGATTTTGTTTAGTTTATATCAACCATACCCCATTTTTTGTCTTTCAGATAGGATGGTCTACTTTTTCCATGATAGAAAATGCTGATTGTATCTGATAAGAGTTGGTGTCATATATCTGAGTTTAGTTTACTTTAGTTCACTTTATTGTCACAGCACCTCGTACAACGAAATCAAATACCATCTTCAGTGCACATCATGACCATGACCATGAAAATAAACACAAACACACATCCTTCACCCTTCACACATTGAACCAGAAATCTCCAACACTACACCAACAGTGCACTATACAGCAGAATTCAAAAGAGCTACTGTCCTGGGATAGAAGCTATTCTTCAGCCTATTTGTCCTTGTTTTTATTATTCTGTACCGTCTGCGAGATGGTAACAGTTCAAATAAAAGGGTTTCCAGGACCATGTTTTGAACTTTCTTAAGGAGCGGGAGCTATAAAGCTCTTCCAAAGAAGGCAACCAATGATCTTCTGGGCAATGACATTAACCCTCTGGAGTGCTTTCCTATATGCCACTGTGCAATTGGCAAACCATAGAAAGGTGCAGTATGTTGAAATGTTCTCTGTGGTGCAGTGGTAGAAAGTCACCAGCAGTTTTTCATTCAGTTATTGTTTTCTGAGAAGTCTCAGGTCGTATAATCTCTGCTGGGCCCTTTTGACCAGTGCTGCAATGTGAGCACCCCAGGTCAGGTCCTCTTTTATGGTAACACCCAGAAACTTAAAACTGGCCACTTGGTCCACTTGGTCTCCATTGATAAGCAAGGGTTGGAAGTATCAAGTTAGAGAATGTGGATTTATATATAATGTTGGTCTTCCAAACATTTACTTGTTGTGGTATTTAATATTTTTTCTCATAATAGATTGTACCTTAGAACTTATTGGGTTGTTTTTTTTCAGAGAAGAGAGCTAAGACATTTTCAACTTTACTTAGACAAATTCTAAGAAAGAAAAAGGAATGGTATAATTGTAGAATTTTCCCAGTAGGTGGCTGTATAATGTTTATAATAAAGAAAGCCATTTAGATTACAGAGCATCAGACAAAAGAGGAAGATCAATACTTACACATGTATATAAATATGTGTTTATTGCACCACTATAAATAGCCAGTAAACCAATTCCCAAGAAGAAACTTAGTGTTGTTGTTGTTGTTTTTAGCCTTGGAGCTGCCATCACACAAAGACAAAGGATGCAGCATAAGCACAAAACAGCTGGTTTTTTTAAACATTATTTGAATCCGGATTGCAGACAAAACTGAGTAATTAAAAAAAAACAACCATCTCGGAAGGGAGATTCAACCACATTTATCAGTCAATGGAACCTAGAAAAGCTTTCTGGTCATTTTGATCCTGATCATGAAAATCTCAAATCCACACCTAAAGGACATGTCTTAAAAGCCAAAGCTTTTCAATTGCCAGAAACAGAATATTTTACTTTGTTAAGCAAAAGCAGGGTTAGATAAAGGTAAAGGTTCCCCCCGCACATATGTGCTAATCATTTCTGGCTCTAAGGGGAGGTGCTCATTTCCATTACAAAGCCGAAGAGCCAGAGTTGTCTGAAGACGTCTCCATGGTCATGTTGCCGTCATGATTAAATGCCGAAGGCTCACGGAACGCTGTTGCCTTCTCCCACCAAAGTGGTCCCTATTTTTCAACCTGCATTTTTACATTCTTTCGAATTGCTAGGTTGGCAGAAGCTGGGACAAGTAACGGGAGCTCACTCCATTACACAGTGCTAGGGATTCGAACCACCGAACTGCCAATCTTTCTGACTGACAAGCTCAGCGTCTTAACCA
Organism: Laticauda colubrina; assembly: GCA_015471245.1. Classification (NCBI taxonomy): domain Eukaryota; kingdom Metazoa; phylum Chordata; class Lepidosauria; order Squamata; family Elapidae; genus Laticauda; species Laticauda colubrina. The sequence goes on from BLBF01000056.1 coordinate 17,169,464, forward strand.
CTGAGCCACCACTTCCCTTAAAAGCAGGGCTACATTGATTCTAATCTTCCATCACTCTTTAATGCACACAGTTTGCCCCATCTTTAAATAACACCTTCAAAGATGCTCTGGTATAGATAATAACTACAGAGCAAGTGATAAGAATGGTTAGATATCTTAATGGAACATTATGTTTGAAGCCCTTACTGGACTTTAAAGACTTAAAAAAACTTTCCCTTATGCATTAACCATGTGAAAAAAGTCTCTTTTGATAAATAGCACCAAATGGCCGTATTTCTTTCTTGTTCCACTGCAGATATCCCCATATTGAGAGAGGACATTTGCATTGTAGATCTCTGCAACTTATTCTGACCAAAAGCCACATGTAACTTTGAGTGGAGATTCAGGTGCTAAACTCCAAACATTGGGTAGGGATAAAATAAAGTAAAATGTAATTAATCTAAACAATTAAGCATAAGATCAACAAAGATGATTAGGGGCCTAGAGGCTAAAACATAAGACAAACGGTTACAGAAATTGAGTATGTCTAGCCTTGTGTAAAAAAGGACCAGGGGTGACATGATAGCAATGTTCCAATATTTGAGGGGCTGCCACAAAGAAGAGGGGATCAAGCTATTTTCTAAAGAAGGCAAGACAAGAAACAATGGATGAAAATTAATTAAGGAGAGAAACAGATTAGAATTAAGGATAATTTCCCTAATAGTGAGAACAATTAATCAGTGGAATGACTTGCCTTCAGAAATTGTGAGTGCTCCATCACTGGAGCCTTTTAAGAAGAGACTAGACAACCACTTATCTGGAATGGTATAGGGTCTTCTGTTTGAGCAAGGATTGGACTAGAAGACCTCCAGTGTCCCTTCCAATTGTTATATTTTGTTATAATTAATGCATTTGGTTCTTACCTATTTAACCATTTCTTTTCTGTCACATTTAATGTTATACTTTGCCAACAGCTTTTAGAACGACTAGGTACCAATTCAAAACTTGATGCATAAGATATATAGCTGGAGCATTGATTGTGTACCCCTGACATTTGGGAAACCTATTAGCATTACTTTCTTAGGAGGACATACATAAACACAGAAACAGACATAATTATTTGTTACTATTAGCAATAGCACTTAGACTTATATACTGCTTTCCAGTGCTTCCCAGCCTTCGCTAAGCAGTTTACAGAGTCAGCATATTGCTCCCAAAAATCGGGCTCTTCATTTTACCCACCTTGGAAGGATGGAAGGCTGGGTCAACCTTGAGCCGGTGAGAATCGAACTGCCGAACTGCTTGTCAGTCGACAGAATTAGCCTGCAGTACTGCATTGTAGCCACTACACCACCACAGCTTATGAGCTGTGTCAACGTTGAATTAAATTAAAAATCAAAACCATTAAAATCAAGATTTATTTTCATTTGTTTCTCCCTCATCGACTCCATTTTTATATTTAAGTAACATTCAAGGATGCCAATTGCTTGCTTGAAATATGACAGGGAGAAGCAATAAAACTGGGTGTCATCAGCACTCCCAAGCTTCAAATGACTGTGCCCAATTGTTTCATGTAGATGCTAAGCAACATAGGACTGAAGATGAAACCCTATAGAACAACATAGGTCAATGACTTAGGGGTCAAGCAGTAGTCTTCCAGTGCTTACCTTCTGGTAGCCTCTCAACAGGAAGCAAAAAAACCAATTGCAAACAAGATGGCCCAATAATATATCATGATTAATAATAATGATAATTTATTTATTATTTAGGAAATCTATATTTCCACCTACTTGCACATGGAGACTCAAAGTGGCTTACAAGGACATAAACGCAAATATAAAAGAAATAAAAATAATAAACAATAAAAATAATAAAATAATAATCCCCTTACCTCCCCACCTCACTAACAACACAATTTAGCAGCCATTTAATGGGCTCCATCCTGCTCTGGGTTTCCCAGGCCTCCTGAAAGAACCATGTCTTCTGAAAGGGCCTTCTGAAAAAGTGTTAGAGTGGGGGCAGGCAATCTAATATCCAGAGGGATGATCTTCTAGAGCAGTGGTTCCCAACCTTTTTTTCACCCCGCGCCCCGAAAGAAATTTCACTCGAACCTTGCACCCCCTGAAATATATGGTAAATATATGGTAGAATTGAATTATTTAATTTTTAAATATATGGTAGGATAGAATCTTTTCAGCTATGTATGTGATGGCCACTAAACAATGATACTTAACTCTAAAATGAAAACAAAGTTAGTCCATTGCAAAAGAAAATAAAAATGCCAACATATAGCCAATATACTATTATTTACCTGGACTTTTCTCTTTACAAACATAGTCAATGAGAATGAATGCTGCTGAGAAGACTTCAGTGGGTCAAATGCCCCTATTTATTTCCACGACATGGAATATGTTCAAAAGGAATCTCAGTACTAAATTCCAGGCCCAACCTCAATTGCAGTGGGTCCAGATAATAAGTTTCATCCTGATGCTTTTACAAAGAGGCCTTTTTCAATAAAGGTTGAATGACTTTAAGCAAATGGAAATGCATCCTTCATCCAAGAAAACATTAATCACCCCTTCAAACCCCCAGGCAAGCTCAGACCCGGCAAATTAAGGTGCAAGGGAAGAGCAAACAGGGGGATGACCTTTACTTCTCTACATTCCCTACTGTGTACAAATCTTTTGAGATGTTGAATTTGAAAAAAAAATCTACATAAACACAAGTGGTTTCCAAGGTTGCTTTCTTAGGGAGACTACGTTGAGACCAATCCTATTATGATTGTTCATCCTTTCTTCTCCAAATGTTCCTCCAACTATTCCAACTTTCTTCTTCTGGAATCGTAACGGACTACATGTATTTGTATGCCTGACACACATGCATGCATGAAATGAGTTTCTTTCTTTCTTTCTTTCTTTCTTTCTTTCTTTCTTTCTTTCTTT
>BLBF01000056.1:17200034-17232918 GCA_015471245.1 Laticauda colubrina
ACCAGGAGCAGCGCCAGCAGAGTAAGCACCAGCAGAAGCACCAGCACCAGGAGCAGCGCCAGCAGAGTAAGCACCAGCAGAAGCACCAGCACCAGGAGCAGCGCCAGGAGAAGCTCCAGCACCAGGAGAGTCAGCCCCAGCAGCAGAAGCCCCAGCAGAAGCAGAGTCAAGGCCAGCGGGTGGGATGGTGGCCCTGTCCCTCTTGCCAGGGCTGGCAGCAAATGCCATAGGCTTTCTCTTCTTCCCCATGGTTGTTGGCTGGCTGGCTGGCTGGCTGGCTGGCTGGAGATGTGTCTGGCAGCAGGTCTTTCCTCTGAATGGTGACCTGCTTGCGAGCTGCTTCCCTTTATATCCGCGGGGGTGACGTAATGCATCCTCCCCGCATGTGCAGTGAACGCTTTGCATCCGCTAGGCATCCGCTAGGCTTCCGCTCTGCATCCACTTCATCCGCTCGGCATCTGCTCTGCATCCACTCTTTCTGCTGCGTGTCCACTTCGCTGTGCTCCCCCGGAAGCCCTGCGGATGTGCCATCCGCTCCCACCCACTTCCATCCGCTAGGCTTCTGTGGAGCATTCATTTTACATCCTGGCTGCATCCTTCCCCTGTCCATTCCTTTCCGTTGTTGTCCGCTCTGCTTATGCAAATTCGGGGCACTTTTGAGAGCGGATAACAAGGGATGGAACATTTTCTCGTTCGCTGTGTCCTTTTTACAAACATTTTGCATCTGTCGGCCAATGTGACAGGCCCTTTAAGTATAAAATCAAAGCCCCTTCTCAACTTCACTGATTTCAAAAAGGAAAGACTTAAACACATTGTCAATCTTTCCTATCAAAATCAGTGAGACCTTAATGTTGACTGGAGAATTTCTATGGAATTCATTTTCAGTTTTGTTAATGCCTTGCTCTTTAAAAAAAAATCCTATTCACATCTTCATTCTAAGGTGTGTGTGTGTGTGTGTGTGTGTAGTTACACACACACACACACACACACACACACACACACACACAGAGGCATCAAAATCACACTACCTTTGGAGTCCATTAATTTGTCGATTCCAGTGGCTTCACAAATTTTGATGTCTTACTTTGCTTGTGATGGCAGATTCTGCCTTTGTGCTTTTTTTTTTTTTTTGCCTTTCTTGTTTTCTGACCATATTAGATTTATGTCTTCCAGGCTCCCAGTGGATCTGTCATGCCTTCTCCATTTGTTTTGTGCAACCTTCCATCCTATTTTCAAAGCTGACCTTTGCATAGCTTAACACGACCTCTGAATCGTTCTCATCCCTCTTCCCTCTCTGCTCTTTATCAAAAGTCAACTAGAGAATTAACTGGGAGAGAAGCAGAAATAGCTTCAGCAAACCCTGGTATGGGGCAGGGGACTGAAATTTAGCTACAACATGCCTTCATTGAACTCAGTGAAGAGGCATAACTGGGAAGGAAGGACAATGAGATTCCAGGAAGTAAAAGACATAGGATCTTCAAGTTCCCCAATCTCTTGGCCTTCCATGAAGGGATGTTGGGGGGCACAGAAAACCACACAATCGTGGGGCTGGCTAGTGCTGTGAGAACTCCTCCTTTAATCCAACATTAAATGGCATTTTAGGATTTTTTTAAAAAAAATCCTTTTTGATATTCAATTGTCACTGTTCTATAATTTCAAAAATTTTACTCCTAGTTTAATTTTAATGTTAATTTTTTTATGTTGTTTTACTTATAGGTGATATAACATTGTACACCCCTCCAGAAATCCTCTTTGAGGGAAGTGAGTTTTATAAATAGATAGATAGATGAAAAATAAACAAATAAATTTTAATGTCTTGCTTGTAGCTTATCAACAAAAAAAATGTTAAGAGTACAATTGGTATCTTATTTGTTTATGTCCTGGAGAAAAGCCAACCCTGTGGGGGTTACTAAAAGTTGATCACACATACTCAATAAATCAATTTTCTTGGCATCCTGGATCTTGTGCTGTAATCTCCTGGGTCGTTGGCTGTGTTGCAACATCCTAAGATTTTGTGGTGTAATCTTCTGAGTTCTGTGATGTGATATCCTGAATGGGTGGCTATGATGTGATGTTCCGGGTTTTGGTTTGGCTCAGAGTTTGAGGCCTGGATTTGAGGCCAACGACCCAGGAGATTACAGCACAAGACCCAGGATGCCACAACAATAGAACTCAGAAAGTCATCACACAGCCCATGGCCCAGATCATTAGGACCCAGTTACTTACAGTACAAGACCCAGTATGTCAAAACAACAGAACCCAGAAGGTTATCACACAGTCCATTACCTAGATCATTATAACACAGGAGGCTGATAGACACACAGCCAATACCTCAGCCATATATGTTCTTACGAAAAAGCCAGCCAATCTGCAAACAGCAACTCCATCAACCAATCAAGAAATGACAACACAGCCAACCTCTCCACCAATATATATAGGGAGACAGCAGCTCCAATCATGCTTTGCTCGCACAAGCACAAAGCTGAAAGCACCAGTCTGAAGATGGTGAGTGGGACCTCATCAAAACGTTGCCGAGCTGCTCTCAATTATACTCAGGAAAAGACCCGAACACGCCAAGGCCTGCATACACACACACACACACACACACACACACACACACACACACACGTATATGTATATAAATTATTCCCATATATAAATAGATTTAGAAAACAAAACCATTTTTTCCTCACCTCAGCAGCATCAGGACTTCCAAAAGATACAGTCCTAGCAGTAGAAGCAGTCTCGCAGGAGACATTCCTAGACCCATTTATTTCATCTATTGTCATTCTTTGTTGTAGCATTCCTGATGAATGCTAAGCAGAATTTCACCTCATTTCTATGCTGCTCTTAAATAAATTTCAGAAGTAAATGTTGAGTATTATTCTCCATGATCAACCTGAGCATCCTGTATCCAGAGAATGGATAGGGATTAATAGTTTTTGGGAAAATGGCATTTTTGCCAAACTATTTATTTGTCATTCCAGATCTGGGTAGATTTTTTGTTTCTTTGTTTTCCTGCCACAGCTTTCTCCCCTTTTGGAACTCCTTTAAGCAAATGGAACATTGGAACTCTTTTATTATTGCATTTTATTATACTACCCCACCCTCAAGTCTATCCAGTTCAATTCTCATCTGTTCAAAACACTGATGTACTTAAAATGAGTTTTTACTCATATTCATATAGGCTCAAAAGTTACCTATTTCTTCCCATTTGGCGAAGCTCTTCATGTTACTCCCAAGCCAATGTGACGGAAGCCTTGATCTCTTAGTAGTTATGACCGAACAAGCCACTGTAAGAATTATCAGGATAATATACATGGAATCAGCAGTGGGATCCATCAGTTCCATTCATGGTTCAGTAATCACACATGTGTGCACGCACACCTAATGCGCCTGCACCTAACACTTTCCCCGCACCAGCTGGGACCTGCAGCACCAGTCAGCTGAGAGGATAAAGAAGAGAAAAGTACAGGGGCAGGTGGGAGGGCCAATCCTGCTCTTTTCTTTCAGCTGATTGTCAGAGGATTTTTTTTTTAGTACTGGTAGCATACCACCACTGCATGGAATGCTTCGAATTCTGTAATTCTCTTGCTTTTGTTTATACAACATTCCAGGAATGTTGCCCACTAAAATGTTTTTGTCTTTGCCTTTAGGTTAGAGTGTTGAAATGAGAAATTAGGCTGTGCTTTATATTATCAATGGAATCTTGATGCTACAGGCTTTTTAAGAAGCTACCCAGATAAGGAAGCCTCAAGTTAAAGAGGTCCCAAGTTACTTATTCCACTTATTTTGAAATGCTGTAGTAGATTGAGCCCTTTGGACATCAACACCTGTGAGATTGTTCTTTCTTTTTAGTTGAAAGTGGCCTTCACTAAGCAATTAGTAGTTGTGTAGTTTCTTTCACTAATTAGCACTTATTAAGGATTTGAGATTGATCCCCATAGGACATGGCTTGGTTTTGATATCACACAGTCACAGGTTCTTCCTTATATTCCAGTTAGTTAAGTCTTTCATTCTTCATTTTTCTTACTCCATTGGATTAAAATTATGTTTTTGTCATGTCATTAACCATTTCTTCTGCTTATTAAGATGAGATTTTCAACTTTAATCAAACTCATCCATTGTAGGTGCGCATGTATGTAGATTGATATATACCTTGCCATATTTTCCTTTTCCACCTAGTAGAACATTATCAAACCTATTTGTGAATATTCCCTCCTAATATTGATGAAGACATATTTGTCAATATTAAATATGCTGAATTGATTGAAGTTGGGTGCCTTCTTTAATTAGATCTAATTCATCTAAATTACACCTCTTCAGGATATATCTTAATTCCTTATAATTCTGGACTAACAAAAAAAAAAAAGATTTCTGATACAGGTTGGGTAAAAGTGCAAACAAGTAAATAAATCTATCACTATTTTGTGTTTATTGGCTTTCTCTGAGTATGTGTTTCTCTTTCAGCCAAAGATTACTTACTTAGGACATTTAAGGCAATTACAGCAGGCTCTGTCTTATCTGTAAGCCCACAACTTTTCTTTACATTCAATGAATTTTGTCAATTGAGGCAGGGAGGACATGGAGTATTCTTCATTGTGGTATATATCTCTCTATATAAAAACGAAATACCACTCATGCATCATCACAAAATCTCCAGAACTGTAAAGCTTACAAACTTGAAATTTGGCACCGATGTTCCTCTTGGCTTCTAGGTGCTCACTAAGAAATGATTTTTCGAAATGACCATCAGAACATTAGTATTTTGTATATTATTATTAACATGCTCTGATGCTAAGGAGTTCTACTCCTCCTCCCCACCTGAAGAGAAATCTGTTCCAAATGCAAAACACAAGCAGAGGAGAGGACTTTCAGTTTCAGAGCACCAAGCAGCTTTACAGAACAGTTGAGCTAAGCTGCACCCAGGCTCCTTGCTGTCTCCTTGCTCACACGGCAAATACCGTTTCACTTTCCAAACAGCCCTCAACTGTCTCACATACTGACAGGATGCTAGCCAAAGGAATACCGATGGATGCTGGTAGGCAGAAGCACATTTTTCCCCTTATTTTCCTCCCCCAAAACTAAGCCTGATCACATAGTTTCGTAGTGAAGCACGGGTATTGAGGTAGTAGGTTAAAAAAACAGATGGGCATACTGCAGGATATATTTCCCTTCTCACAAGGCATGGGCATTGCCCATGATACTGGCCACCACCTAATTCACTTTCATTCTACTAATCCTATATCTCTCAGAGAAGAACAAGCAGAACCAGAGGTAGTATTAAGTGTGTCATCAGTTTAGAGTCATTGTGTGCCCACAAGCAGACCAAGTCCAATCCCTCCTGAATTCCCTTGACCTTTTCGTGTTGAATTGACCAGATTTTTGTGTATAAGCTTAAACAATTTTTCATGCTGCAACTTAACAGATAGTCCTGATTCTTTGCATCTTTGCACCTGACCTTTAAGGTGACCCTCAAGTTCTAAATTATTCCACAATGATAGTCATGTGAGCTGAAATCCTAGTCCCTGTGTTATGGAACAGTCTTTTTCTTGGAAGTTAAATTTCCCCCAAATTAGAACAGAGTTATGGTTTTAGTGAACTTTTTCAATTAGTTGGATAACATCAGAGGATCTTTGGGCATCCTCCATTCCTTTGGGCCTTTTAGAATTGTATGACATTTAATGTAGACATTCTAGAGTCATATACACTGTGGAGAGTCCAATGATTGTGGTGGGATAAAAGTCTATGAAATAAAGAGATAATAAACAAAGAGATGCATGAAGATTTTTACTGGACGATGCCACAGCCCTTTTCAGGTGTTTTGCTAATAAACTGATCCAAACCTGTGAATGCTGTTGTTAAGTGCTGGCTGAGAATTATGGGTATTGGAGTGCAACAGTTCAGGAGAGTGCAAGATTGGGGAATGACTACTCTTAAGAGAGCAAAGAGAACTGTCCAAACTAAGGACAGTGGCTTCACAGGTTAGAAAGATAACTAAGGTAAGCGCCCAACTGCTTCTAATGAAATAGACAGGCTGAAGACTCAAAAGCTAAATCTTATTAGCATGAAGGCAGTTCAAACAGAGAAGCCACTAAGTTTGAAAATAACCAGAGATAGATTCCTAGAGGCTCTCAGGATTAGGCAGTTTGTTTTTTCTGATTATCATATTAAAGTGCAACAAAGAACTTCATTCTAGATGATATTATGAAGGGATTTTGGGGGGTGGGTGTGGTGGGTGTGGTGGAAACCACTGCTTCTCAGTTCTAAATCTAAGAAAAGAGGTTCAAGGTCAGGATCCAAGCTTCGATCTGCTGCATAGCCATAAATTTCTCTCTAAATTCAGCTGGCACTCAGTGAAGCCAGCAGTAGAAGAGTCAAGGATGAGGCTCAGCCAGATAAGTTATTGTTATTGCCCTTACACAATATAGTCATAACAAAGAATATCCATTACTGCACTATACAGCCATCCAACCTCAACATTTAAATTTCACATCCCTTGCGCTTGCTCTCTAATGTGGTAGCAGATTTTGCCTCTTATTTGACAGCCTTAAAAGTGGAGGCCAGTTCATTTTGATAATGGTCCTGTCAGGTCTCTGGCTGTTTGTTTCCATCCTTGGTGACTCTAGCCCTCCCATGTAGTCCTCCTTTTTCTTTAAAAAATTACGTTCCTTTATGCTCCTTTGAAGAAGCCCAGCAGACTCATTCCAAATAAATAAATCTTAACCTGTAAATTTATCTTTTCAGTTTTAGCAGCAATTTAGATAACAACAAATTAAAATCATTTTAGTACCAAAGATCTTTCATCTTCCTTCCTCAACCCCCCAAGTGGGTGACTGAATGTTTGGATAGTTCCTTTAAACCTTTAGACTATTCTGCTGGAATCTGTGCTTATATTTTACCTTGTCACCATGGCTTATAATTGGAGGGAGCATATACTATGTCTCCTCCCCCAGGACAGCAAAACTGATTAAAAGGATGAGAGTGACTAGCAAAAATGCTATTCAAACAGAACTCCTTTGAGACTCCATGAAGACAATAATCCACCCAGGAACACATTGTGCAAATGTTATTGCACAAAACATTGTTTCGTTCCCGCCACCTACAGAGGCAAAACAATGGGTTTTAGGTGGGGGGAAGGAGAGAAAAAAAGAGACCCTGAGGTTTACTTAAATATTGGATTTCTGTTTTTCCCCTCGTCATATTAAGGAAAGCTTTTGTGTCTTTTGCTCCCCTGTAGGTTTCAAATCCAAAGGTGTGACTGAACTTATCAAAGAAATCGTAAAAGAGCAGTTTAAAGCCTTCCAAAGTGACATGCAAGAGACGGTGGCTCAGATTTTCAAGATCACATCTGATCTCTCTGAAGATCTTGAGAATACCAAAGGCTTGGTCAAAGGTTTGAATAAATCCTGTCAGAGATTTGCCCTTGATATTGAAACTAGACCTACAAGAGTAGAAATACTAGACATTCGAACCCAGATCTTGCATATTGAAGAAGATATAAGTTTTACATGTGAGAGGCCCATTAAAGAACTGCAAGAAAAGCAGAGATCTTTGGAAGCTGATTTAGAACATCAAAGCTCCAAGAGTGAGATTTACTATGGTTCTTTGAACAAAACTCTTACACAGATGAAAGAAGCACATGAACAACTATTATCAGTGGAACAAAGCTCAGTCCAGAATCTACCCATAGCTGCTGAATCAATGAATGATAACCTTACAAATTTCGTGACAAATTTACAAGAGAAAATGAAAACCCAGAATCTGATGGTTTTGCAGCTGTACGATGATCTCAGAATCCAAGATAACAAGATCAATAATCTTACCATCTCGTTAGAAATCCAGAGAGATGACCTACAAGGTAGATGTGACAATATATTGTCCAAATGCAGAAGTGACATCCAAATGCAAATAAGCGGTGTGGAAGGAGACATTCGTTCCTTAAATAAAACTGTGAAGAGCCTTGTATTTCCCTTGGATGATAAGATGGAGAAAATGAATGAGCAGATTAATGACCTCTGCTATGATATGGAGATTCTCCAGCCCTTGATTGAGCAAGGAGTTCCTTTCAGCCTTTCCTCAGAGGATGAGTTGCGGCTCGAAACAGATACTATTAGCAGAAAACTGGAGAATTTAACCAGCCTTGTGACAACGCTGAACTTCACCATTGAGGAACTCCACAAAAATCAGAAGGAACTTAAAAATGATGCTCAGGCTCATGATAAAATTTCTAAGAGGCGTATCGATGAATGTTTTGTTTTGATGGAGGATGGATTAAACAAAACCATGATGGTTATCAACAGTGCTGTTGATTCTATCCAAGATAACTATGTACTCAAAGAAGCCCTGAATACCTGGAAAAATGAGACTGAAGCTTGCTGTGATCGTGGGGAGAAGATGGAAAATGTATTGACCTTAATACCACAATTTCAAAAGATGAATGAATCCCTTCAGATACTAGTCAACCAAAATGAGAAATCAAAAAGAATTTGGCCCCTTGTAGAATCTTCCTTTGGTGAACAGAACATCCATCACCTCAGCAGAGGTCACCCTAACCCAAACACCACATTATTAAATGCTCAAAAGCTCAACAGAGACACTGGTCACTCGGACGAGAAAATATTGCTCTCCAGCAATGAATACAATGATCATGAAATACGTCTGCAGGTCGTGGAGGGAAAAATCATCAAATTCTTGGCAAACAATTGTGTCTCCATAAGAAACATGAAAGCAGCTGCCACAGAAAATGAGAAAACCATCTCTGCCCAGCTTCAGACCTTCAATTCCAGAATCAGGGCTCTTGAAGCCAAAAGCATCCGCTTATCACTGAGCATCCCTCTCATAAACAAGACAGCCAATGAAGCAAGGAACCTGTGCCAGGATGTCTCTGGAACCATTAGAAAAATGAATGTCAGCCTTCCCAAACTGATGCCAGCCTTTCACTCGGGTGGCATATTGTTTCAGAAGGGCTATCAAGAGCTCACTGACACCATGATAGAAGCCAAAACAGAAACACTTCTAGCCAACCTTACCTTGTATGTAGACAAGTCCCTAGAAGGGGCAGTAAACACTATTACCAAACGGTTAAAGGCATCTGCGACTCTTCCAAAGAAGCCATTGTCAGGGAAAAAGATGCCCGTGAATACCATTACAAGTCAGCCTGGGAGAAGTCAGAGAAACACTGATTCTGCTTTAGAAACAGGTAAGGTCATTTAATATTACCACCAGCAGTGGGGTTCAAATTTTTTTACTACCACTTCTGTGGACGTGGCTTGGCTTGGTGGGCATGGCAGGGGAAACAGGGTTGCCATCTGGCCATTTTCTGGCCAAATTCGAGAAATCTGGCCATATAGAAATCTATTTGGCCGTGAAAAAAATCATGTCTCCAGCCAAATATATTTGGGTGGAAATTTGGCCGTATGAAAGTTGCTTGGCCGTGAAATCAAAATTTTGGCCGAATACCGGTTTTCAATACAATATATTCACATGAAAATGACTGTCCTCTTTGTAGCTAGCTCATCCCCTCGGTTTAAAAAAAAAAAGTTTGGGGACTTCGGGGGGGGGAGAAGATCGGCCCAAAAAGCAACTGCTTCCCCCCTCAGTTCTCCTGCCCTGTGTGGTGGGGAGCTTCCCCCAAGAGCAGTTCCTGACACCCCCCCCAAAAGGCCCGTCCAGCCAGCTGCTGCGGCTTGGTTTTTCCACCTTAGTGGAAAAAAACGTTTTTTTGTGAGGGGTGGGAGAAGGAAGCAAAACGCAAACACTCCTGGGCAGCCCAGAGGGGCATTTTAAATGAGATTCTCTCTGGACCCCAGGAAGAAACTTCTCGCCTCCCACATTGGCGGACGAAGCTGAAGGGGCCACGCAACTGCTCTTCTGCGGTTGGGGGTGGTTTCTGTGTCCTTTCCCCATTTTTAACCGCTTCCTCCTCGGTTGCTGCAGAAGCCCCACTGTTTCTCACAAGAGGCTGGAAGACCAAATGCTTTGGGGCATAAGGTTGTTGCGGTTGTGTGTGTGTGTATGTGTGTGAATATGCCAACTCTAAACCACTTAGAGAAGGCTGTAAAGCACAGTGAAGTGGTATAAAAGTGCGACTGCTATTTTCATGCGCTAAGGACAAAGAAATGCCACCGCCCTCCTCCCCGAAGGGAGTGTAAATCCAGTCAGTCCCCCAACTCAGGGGCGGCTGGCCGTCAACTTTGCCCTCTCCCACCCCATCCTTCTTGCCCTTTGCGGCTCGCTTCCCCATCCTTCTGTGTTTCCCTCTTACTATTTCTGCGAAGAGTAACATGCTCCTTTGGGAGCGGATGAGGCTGGTAAATTGGTCCATGCACCCCTTGGAGGAACTGGACGACTCCATGGCAACTGCAGGATGCCCCTCTTTCGAAGGGGGCACAAATTTTTGTGTCGTTTTATTTGTTTAGTGATTATATTTTTTCAATTGGGGGGGAATCCACCTAAAAACCCTCATGCCCTAGCTTCCCCTTCCTCAGGATCGCTGCATTTGGCCCTGAGCTTTCCAAACGGTAATAGCGGTTATTTGAAGTGAACTGCCTAGCCTGGATATGAGTAAAGAAACGCAGAAATTCCCATGACGTCACGTTGTCGAATAAATTTTTTTTAATGATTTGATTATTTAAAAACAGTTAAAAAAACAAAAAAACAATATATCCTCATGTTATATTGCATAAAAAAATTGGCCGGAAAATTTGGCCGTGAGAGAAAATAATTTGCCCGAATTTGGCCGTATTTTGACTTAAGTTTGGCCACAGAGCCAAGCTGCGATCTAGCAACCCTGAGGGGAAAGATACTGCAAAATCTCCATTCCCTCCCCACCCTGCTAACCTGCTTCGTTAGTATGCAGGGCAACAAAAAAAGACCCAGCTGATCAGCTGGGACTCCAGAGGCAGAGAATAGATGGGGGCGGGGCCAATCAGATGTGGGATTTTCCAGTTCTCCAAACTACTCAATATTTCTGCTACCAGTTCTCCAGAACTGGTCAAAACCTGCTGAATACCGCCTCTGATTACCACTCTTATTGGTGTCTCCTGGAATGTTGTTCGATAGATGTGTTTCCTTTATTCACAGTGCGTAAGTGCAATAGGAGTTAAGTGCTTTCTTTCTTTTTTGTGTGTAAAAATCTGCTTATTTCTATGGGAAAATGAGATTCTGTATATGAGCAGATTGTGTATTTATGTCCTTAAAAAAATACAAGCCCATGGCACCAAGTATAAATTTCAACTGAACATTAAAATATTTAGCAGGGATCTCTTTTGCCTTACTGACTACTAGGTTTAAATGTTGGGTTAAGTCATAAATTGTTGTATATGTTTTGCTGAATTGGCTGGGTTTACATTACATCCCTTGCCAAAATTTCAACAAACCACCTTACGGTTATCAAAAGCTTTGTGGGTTCACATATCTGAACACAGCTGCTATGTAGTATATTATTTTTTCTCGAACCAAAGCTATTGGAATTACATTTTCTAAAACTCCCAAGCTGTGACATTATAAATTCTGGTGATTTTATCTCCAAACCTATAGGGAAATAGGTTTTGAATAGAAATACAGAACTCATAAAATAATAATTAAAAAATTAGATGCTGGAGCAAGCAAATGCATTAGCAACAGGGACATTTTCTATAAGATAGCTTTCTCAAATCTGGTCCTCTTCAGATTTGTTGAGACTGTAACTCTGAAAACCCCTGAAGCAATTTGACAATTTGACAAATAACCATATTAACTAAGGATTCTGAGGACGGGTTATTATATGCTATTTTCAGCCAACTTGTGTTGGAAGGTTTTCCACTTGTTTATTAAGCATGTCCTGTGTCTGCAGACTTTAATCTTCCTGATCTGAGGAGAAATGTTGGCCTAAGGCAGGGGTGGGAAACTCTGGCCCTTTTATGACTTGTGGACTTCAACTCCCAAAATTCCTGAGCAGCTGGCTCAGGAATTCTGGGAGTTGAAGTCCACAAGTCATAAAAGGGTGAGAGTCCCCCACTTCTGGGCTAAGGGCTTGTTCAACAATCATGTGACCTTTCTGAGCTTCTCAAGAATATTTGCTTAGCTCTAAAACTGACCTAAAATTATATTAGTCCTCACTTTATGAGCACAATTGAGTCCAAAATGTATGCTACTAAGTGAGACATGTGTTAAGTGAATTTTGCCCCATTTACAACCTTTTTTTTACCACAGTATTTAAGTGAATCACTGCAGTTGTTAAGTTAGCAACACAGTTGTTGAAGGAATCTGGATTCCCCATTGATTTTGCTTGTCAGAAGGTTGCAACAGGTGATCGCATGATTCCAGGATACTGCAACTGTCATAAATATGAGCCAGTGGATAAATGCCTGAATTTTAAGCATGTGACATTGGGGATGCTATAATAGTTGTAAGTGAGGAAAATAGTTATAAGGGACTTTTTCAGTGCTGTTTTAACTTCAAACGGTCACTAAATGAACTGTTGTAAGTCGAGGACCACTTGTATCAGACAGTGTGGATAAAAGTAATCTAAAAATCAACCAAAACAAAAGAGATGAGAATAGAATCATGGAACTATAAGGTGAAGCTAAACAGTTCCATCAGAATGTGCTCCTGATGACCAAAATGTTGTCTTCTTAGCAATTGTATGGAAATGATCTGTGGTGATCAATCTAACAATGGCCACCATAATACAATTTAGAACTTATGAGAAAAAAGAGCAGTAACTTCCTGAAGATAAGACTGGAGTTAGTAGAAAATAGCAGTAGCACTTAGACTTATATACTGCTTCACGCTGCTTTACAGCCCTCTCTAAGTGAGTCATGGTAGCACAGTGGTTAGAGTGCAGTACTGCAGGCTACTTCTTCTGCCTGCTAGTTGCCCAAGGTTGACCCAGCCTTCCATCCTTCTGAGGTTGTAAAATGAGGACCCAGATTGTTGGGGGCAATACGCTGACTCTGTAAACCACTTAGAGAGGATTGTAAAGCACTGTGAAGCGATATGTAAGTCTAAGTGCTGTTGCTATTGCTAAGTGGTTTACAGTGTCAGCATATTGCCCCCAACAATCTTGGGTCCTCATTTTATCCAACTCAGAAGGATGGAAGGCTGAGTCAATCTTGAGCCTGGTGAGATTTGACCTGCCAAATTGCAGGCAGCCAGCAGTCAGCACAAGTAGCCTGCAGTACTGCATTCAAACTACTGTGTCACCACAGCTCTTCAAGTAGTAGTAGAGTATATAGTAGACTATAAATATAGCATAATGTCCCAAGTTTTCTTTGCAAGGAAGTCAGCATTGTTCCTGAGGAGTCAGTTGAATAATGACTATAGAACAGAGACTCCATTCAGGTGTGGCAAATGCTTTATAAAGTCCCCTGGCAAATAATAGTATTAGACGACTATAGGATTTTTTCAAAGAGAAGACACATATTCTTTTAAATTATATTTTTTAAAAATGGATTTGAAAATCAGAATTATTTGCATGCACAGTAGGGTGCATTGGTGAACAGCAGAGCACTCATTCTTTTTTGTGTATTGTTGTCTACATTTAATAATTTAAATTTTAAATATTAAATTTTAATAAATTTATGGCATATTAAATCAATCAATCAATTCCATTCCTTTCATCTCAGAATGATGTTCATAGAATACTTAAGTGTTGCAGTTTTTTCTGACAATCGAGCACACATAAACTTTAAACTGGATTTGGACTTCGACAATATTCAACTCGATATCATATCTTAGCTGCTTAATTCCCTGGAAGCATTTTTTATGCAGCAGTAGAAGTCAGCAGTTGTATTAATGAAGTACAGCAGCTCATTTTGGCAAACTTTATCCCATCTTTCCATGAGGGCAGTTCATGAAGAAACAGCATGTATACAGTATGACAAAGATGATTCCAAAGAGATTAGGAGAAGGGGATGGATTAAACAGATGAAGTTCTATCAAACTATTCATCTAGCTACCCTAATATTACTTGTGTAATTTTGGAAAACTCATTTATTTATTTATTTTATTTTATTTATTTTTGTCAATTGCTTACAAGATAGTAGGTATAAAAACTGATGAACCAACCGATACACCGGAAGTATATATGAGAGTAGATGTTTTTAATGTTTTGTATGTTTGTCTGTTTGTAGAAAATTAATAAAAAACTTTAAAAAAAAAAAAAGATAGTAGGTATAAGTAAAAACATAATTATGAATACATGGATACACATAAGAAAAATAAAAAAAATAAAAGAAACAGTAGGACAGGGATGATACAAACCTCTTTGGAAAGGGGTGAGGTCAATAGTAGACAGTCTAAGGTTAAAGTTTTTGGGGTTTGGGGAAGAAACCACAGAGTCAGATAGAGTATTCAGACATTGACCACTCTGTTGCTAAAGTCGTATTTCCTGCAATTAAGTTTGGTGCGATTAACCTTGAGTTTGTATCTATTGTTTGCTCTTGTGTTGTTATGGTTGAAGTTGAAGTATTCATTGACAGATAGGACATTGCAATGTGGTTGATTTTATATACTATACTTAGATCGGACCGAAAGCAGCATAATTCTAGGTTTTCTAGGTCTAGAATTTCAAGTCTGGTAGCTTAAGGTATTCTGCAATGAGTGAGGAGCGGAGAACTCTTCTTGTGAAATATTTCTGGACTTTCTCAACTGTGTTAATATGAAATACGTAATGTGGATTCCAGACTGATGAGCTGTATTCAAGTATTAGTCTAGCAAATGTTTTGTATGCTCTAGTTATTAGTGTGATATTACCAGAGAAAAAACTACGCAGGATTAGGTTAACAACTCTTAATGCCTTTTTGGCTATGCAGTTACAGTGGGCTCTAGCATTTAGGTCATTAGAGATGAGTACTCCAAGATCCTTGACAGAGTTTGGATCATCAACAAGGTCTTGATTTTTCAGCCTGTATTTTATTTTCTGATTTATTTTTTTTGCCAATATATAGGACAGAGCATTTATTTGTTGAGATTTGAAGTTGCCATTTGTTTGACCATTCTGATACGTAGTCAAGGTCTTTTTGAAGGGTAGCAGTATTGTCTGTGGTGTTGAATAGCTTTACATCACCAGCAAAGAGAACACAGTTACTCTTGATATGATCACAGAGGTCATTTATGTAGAATATGAAAAGAGTTGGTTCTAGAACACTGCTCCCTTCAGACTGATTTTACCCAGTGCACTAATTTCTCAGTGAACAAACTTTTGGCAGTCATTTTTCTTGTGAAATAAAACACCTCACAATCTTGGATAATGAAACTCTACATCAAGGGTGTCAAACTGGATTTCTTTGAGGGCTGGATCAGCATTGTAGTTCTCCTCCGTGGGCTGGTTGGGGGGTTGGCGGCGGGGGGGAGGGAGAAGAGATGGGACGAATAACTCCTACAGCACTCAGCTAGCCAAAATGGAGTGTGAGGGGCTGTGTGCAGCCCCACCCCCTTCTTTAGCCAGCAGGGGGCCATCCAGGCCAAAAGCAGGGCACGGAGGCACAGCATGCAGCCCCCCCATGTCCTGTTTTCGCTAGCAGAGGCATGAGGGCTGGTCCTTTGCTATTTACAGGCCAGCCCTATGGGCCAGATTTAAGTACCCCATGGGCTGGATCCAGCCCATGGGCCTTGAGTTTGACACCCCTGCTCTACATTATATGGATAAATCTGGACCTTCTCCCATTGATGATTTATGCTTATTGGGAAGGTCACTCTAGATTTTTTTTTTCATTCACCCAAGAGATATGGATCTGAAAGCAAAGAAGCCAAAAAAGTTATTTTCTATAGGGTACCTCCAAATGACTTATAGAAAGAGGTAACCAAATTATTTATAGAAAAGCCCACAAGATTATATTTGTTATACTGATGGAAGGGAGACAATTGGTGGTGCTGTTCTACCGGTTCAGCCCGGTTCTGGTGTACCAGTAGTGCTTAAGATCAGTGGAGACTGAACCGGTTCTCTCTAAGGAGCTGCTGTTGGGCCCACCTGCCTGCCTGGGTTCCTATATTGACCTTTATTCCCTGATTTTGAAGCACAGCTGCTTCGTGCAGCACAGCGCGTCGGCTGCTGAAGTGACAGGAAGAGTGTAGGATTGCAGGAGGTGAGTTGGAAAGCCTCTGTGCATGCACAAAGTGTGTGTTTGCATGTGCACAATGTGTGTGTGCGTGCGCAAAGTGCGCCCACCAAGCCACGCCCACCAAACCTGTGGTAAACTATTTTGAAATGCACCACTGAAGACAATTCTTACTATATGTTAGTTCTCAACAGAGATTTAGATCTCCCTCTCACTCCTCCCTCTCCCCAAAAACCCTGAAAAGATCAGAATGCAAACTAGGGTATCTGACATAGCAAGAGACATGCATATTCAGTGCCTTGAACAGAACAATCTTGCAATTCCATGAGCATTTCTTATCAAGGAAGAAAAAAAATATCATGATAAAGAAGACAATGTTCTGGTCTGACTGTTATGAACAGGCTGAGGGTGAAATTTGGAATAAAGATAATTGAGGATTTTTTTTAAGGAAAAAGAAACTATTCATAGAATCAACATGTTAAATTAGCATTGTGTGGCTGCTGGCCGTGGTGCTGAAAGTGATGCATTGATAACAACAATTTGGTCCCTTCCAAAGTTCAGTCCTTACTCAGTTTTCATGATTATCCCATATTTGATTTGGGTTGTTGCCTCCTCAGGGCAGCGATGATCACAACAGATCAGAGGACATTGCTGTCTTATTGTAAGATTACAAAAGCTGAGCTTTTGGGAGAAGCAACGGTCTTAAAATGGAGAAGGCCAATACAATGCCATTGTTTCTCTAAAGTAACAAAGTTACTTCTGAATATCTTAGCAACAGTCCCATCATATGAGGTTCTCATACAATAATTTTTCCTGCCTCTAAACTTCTTTGTTGATTTTTCCTATGCCTGTTTCATTCTGATACTCAAACTTCTGCACTCAGAGGAGGACTTAGCTTTCAAATATTCTTGCTTAAAACATATGCCATATGTGCTAAAAATGTGTATAGAACTTACTGAACAATAGTTTTAATTATTGAAAATAAAGAATTTTATCTATCTATCTATCTATCTATCTATCTATCTATCTATCTATCTATCATCACCATCTATTTATCATCTATTGAGAGAGTGGGAGAGAGACAGAGAGAGACAATTTGATCGAATAATTAAGGAATTAGGCTAGAAAACAAAACAAAAAAAG
This sequence comes from Laticauda colubrina, assembly GCA_015471245.1. Taxonomy (NCBI): domain Eukaryota; kingdom Metazoa; phylum Chordata; class Lepidosauria; order Squamata; family Elapidae; genus Laticauda; species Laticauda colubrina. The sequence goes on from BLBF01000056.1 coordinate 17,217,221, forward strand.
TAAATTCAAGTCTCTCCTTAGCCTTGAAAGCCAGCTGGGTGATTTTGGGCCAGTCACTCTCAGCCCAGTCAATGTCTAAGGGCTGTTGGTGTGGGGAAAATAGGAGGAGGAAGGTGTGTTGGATACATTCACTATCCTGAGTTACTGATAAATATAATAAAGCCAGGATATGAAGGTAGGGGTTCATGTTGGACTTGGCTGAAATATTAATATCAGATCCCATCTTCTCCTGGCCTATCTTACTCCCTCCCTCCCCATCTTTTAGCTCGTGTATTTTGTATTTTTATAGATTTGTAATCTCTTTATATAATTTTATTTTTAATATTGTAAACCTCCCAGAGTTAGTCTGCGGTAGAGTATATATGTATACATATATGTATATGCATTTGAAGTGAAATTTGAACTCTATTTGTACATTGTTTTGTCCTGGACATTGTATTAGCCTAGTAAGCTCAAATTCATCACTGTTGAAGTGCTATAATTGGACTGCAAATAAAGATAGCTCAGAGTAGCAATGAAGTGCCCATGCAAAGAGGCAATTCATACATCTGCCAGCAATCAGCACTCATTATGAAAACCCTTTTCATTTCCTAAACTCATCTACCTACCTCTTGAGCATACCTGGACTATTCATTCAATACCTGGAGGCTGACATATCTGGAAATATTGTTACAAGAACATGCATACTCTGCTATTACTGTTTAGAAATTCTAAGTGATAAATATGTTGGAGAGTCTCTCATAATTCAGTTCAATTCAATTATGCATCACAGTGCTATAGAACAATGATTTCCAGAGTGTAGTTCAAGGGGGATCTGGTTGTATCTATGTGTTCAATTTATAATGTACAGGTTGTAGAATCAAGAAAGTATCCTATATCCAGATGTATCAATGGAAACTGCAGGGAAGAATAATTAGGATTTGTTTATAAAATGCCTACATTTTAAGAGTTGTAGGAAGGTTTAAAAATGATCCAAGTTGTATCTATGAGGAAAAAGTAGAAAGACAACACTGAGACAGGAAAACAAATAAATTCAGATTGCCTAAATTGCTAGTGATATAGGTGGGAAATCAATGCAAAGAAGGCAGCTCTTAAAGAGGAGAGTCAAACAGTTGTTGGTCTCAACCAAGCTGAGAGAGTGGACCAACCATAAAAATCTTTCTCATTGTGTTGATCAGGTAGAAGGGCTACTAATTACAGATATATTATAGTGCAGTTTAATGAAAAGCATCAATATATCCTAGGACGTAAAATGATAACAGTTGGAAGGACCTTGTAGGTCATCTAGTCCAACCCCCCACCTAAGCAGGAGACCCTACACCATTTCTGACTGATGGGAATCCAATCTTCTTGAAAGTCTCAAGTGATGGCGCTCCCACAACTTCTGAGGGCAAAGCTGTTCCATTGGTTGATTTTTCTCACTGTCAGAAAGTTTCTCCTTATTTCCAGGTTAAATCTCTTCTTGTTCAGTTTCCATCCATTATTCCTTGTGTGGCCTACAGGCACTTTAGAAAATATCTTGACCCCTTCCTCTCTGTGGTAGCCCTGAGATATTGGAAGACTGCTATCATGTCTCCCCTGGTCCTTCTTTTCACTGGACTAGCCATGCCCACTTCCTGCAACCGTTCATTGTATGTTTTAGTCCCCAGTCCCTTCATGACCCCCAAATCAAATGATATGTTGAACTCTTCTTTTTGTAGCTTTCAGTATGAAAGTTATTTTAATTTCATGCCATCCTCTACCTGCAATCTATAATCGGTCTAAGAACAGCTGCATGCACTGATTTTGTTGTACTTACAGGCTGAATTTATTTTTTGGCATATTGCTATATTTGAAAAGCTTTGCAGCATCTTGTAGAATATTCAAAATGCCTTCAGGTGCTTGTTCTATTTCACTTGCATTAACATTGTTAATGTATACCTGCCTACCTGGTATTTCAGACATGAAAAGAAAGGCATGTTTATGTAATAAACTTATGTAAGCCTCTTACCAGATACTGCTTTTTAATATGCCAAAGGCTATATTGGTCTACTGTATTGAATGTCTTTGCAATAACTTGTCCTGTTTTAAAAGGCAAGAAGGCATTATGTACTGGTATAATTATTACAGCAATGTTTCTCAACCGTAGAGGCTTTAAATGGATGAACTACCTCCCAGTATCCTCCAACCAGCTGGCAGAATTCTGAAAATTGAGGTCTATCTATCTTGAAATTTGCCAAGATTGAGAGACATTGGATTACAGTGTCAGGTTTGAGTTACAGAGACCTGGATTCCAATGCTTTACCGATCTTTCTGCTCACTAATAATTTAATTTATCTGCTTTCTCAGCATAGGCAAATTATGGGAAAAAAAGATAAGATGGGAAGCCATGTACTGTATACTGTCCAGTACCATATACTGAGCTGTAGTGGCACAGTGGTTAGAATGCAGTCTTCAGGCCAACTCACTGTTCACTGCCAGGAGTTTGATTTTGACTGGTTCAAGATTGACTCCGACTTCCATTATTCCAAGATCAGTAAAATGAGGGCCCAGACAGATTGGGTGCAATATGCTGATTCTGTAAACCACTTAGAGAAGCTGTAAAGCACTGTAAAGCAGTATATAAATCTAAGTGCTATTGCTATTGCCCTAAATATTTTTGGAGGAAGATAGTTCATAAATATAATGATTAATATTCCCCAGTATGACAGTGTTCATATATTGCAGACATCCTGCTATGTAGGATAGTCTACCAAAATTTTAAGAAGAAGATTTAAATATGCAATTAATTCCTAATAAGCCAAAATCTTGGCCAAAAGAAAACATTATTCTGGAGGGATTGTTTCTGGCTGCTTGAAAATACGTGAACTTCTACTTGCAGAATTCCTCAGCGAGTTCACACATCTTCAAATGATCAAGGATGAGAAACACTGTAATGTTCACCAAAATTTTATATTTTGATCATGAAAGTACAGGCTTTCATTATGCTTATATTGTCAGTTAATCTTCAGAATATCCAATTTTGTTCCAGTCTAAAATCCTCAGGAAATCACAGCTTGGGTTCTCAACTATAAAATGGGACCTTGATGATAAAGCATTAAAAGGTCTTGTATTGATGAATGAAATGTTACTTGACAGTATATCCATGCGTGCAGCATTGGGTTGAGTGCATCCCATTCACTTTAGATTGGCAAAAATGATGACTGATTAGCCAGTTGAATCCCAATGTCATCTATGCGAGTAAAAATGTCTGATGAAATTCCCTGATGGCAAATAAAATTAGAGAGAACAAATACACCGCTCCTGAAAACAGCATAATTTATATGCAAATAAATAATGGTGCCTGCCTTTCTTCTGTTATTATTCTTAACAGGGAATGGTAAGGAAGAAATTCTGTTCATTTTTCTAGTTTAAATGAACTGGCCTAATTTGTACTTTTCAGACTAATATTGTATAGATTAGGGATTTTTTCCCTATCAGTCCCAACAATCCAGTATTTTAGCTTTAAAATATAAGGGTCATTTTAGTTTTTCTGAGGAAATGACAATTGGAAGATTATTTTCTTTTCCTGTGTCATGTTTGAGGGTGAAGAGGTTTGTCTCAAATCCAGGTTTTTCTTCCTGTCAAGTAACCATGGATTACTATGGATTACTAAGCAGGCAGTTGGACTAGAAGACCTCCAAGGTCCCTTCCAACTCTGTTATTCTATCCTATTCATGACATCACGTTGCCGTCACGTGATGTTTTTTTCCTTCATGGTGCTGGGAAGGGTGCGGCCTGTGCATGACACAACTGGCCTACGGGCCACCAGTTTGACACCCCTGAACTAAGACGAGGCCTCACCTACTTCCTCTGTTTTAAAAAGATTTGAACAAACTTTACTGTTAATACTAATTTAGTCTTTCATTGTGTTGCTTTTATTGATTGTAAGCTGCCATTTCTAAGTGAGATGAATGGCATATGTTTAATACATAAATATATTTTTAAAAGCATGCATTTTTACAAATAGTGATATATATTGGCAAAGCAAGACATAAATTCTGTAAAACCTTGGAGTCAACATATAGATAACCAATATGGATTGCAAATAAAACTACAGAGTCATATCCCTGTCAAGTTGGTGGTGAGAGGACAGAAACCAGGAACTGCAGCTATATTAACTTTAATTTTGGGTGCTACTTTCTGCTTTGATGGCTAACTCTGGCTATTCATGCTTTTTCATTTTTAATCTAGGGGATTATCTGAGCTGCAGTAGCTCCCCATGTCAAAATGGAGGGACCTGCGTCAACGAAAAGAGGGGCTTTGTCTGTGCTTGTCGCTATCCTTTTGGAGGCGCCAACTGCAGTGCCAAGATGACGGAGGAAAATGCTGCAGCCATAGGTGAGCATGTGCAAAATACACTACATCTGTTTCAGGATGACAGAGATGGAAGGGATCTTGGGGAGGTCTTTTAGTCCAACCCTCTGCTCAAGCAGGAGCCCTATAATATTTCGGACAAAGGGCTGTTCAGTCTCTTTTTAAGAGCCTCCAGTGATATTTCCAGCTTTTCCAGCTGTAGGCCAGAGATTGAAAGGCAAACAGGAAGCCCCACTTAATGTTGAAGACAGTTATTGCTCAGCGAGAGCCTACAATCAGAGGTGGTATTCAGCTGGTTCTGACCAGTTTTGGAGAACCAGTAGTGGAAATTTTGAGTAGTTTGGAGAACCACAAATTAAGATTCTTGGGTAGGATTGAAGAGACCCAAGATGAAGTCAACTTTTAGCCATGAAAGCTCACTAGGTGACTTTTCTGGAGGGTTAATAATGGAAAAACAACAACAATAGGCACTGTGAAACAACAGGAAAGATAGAAACAAATCAAAACTAGCTCACTCCAGCCTGGTAAAAAGAACCAGGACAATTTTTTAAAATTTTAGTTTGCATTTAGATTTCATTAAAAACACTACATGAATATTACCTATGCTTTCAATATTTAACTTCCCATTTAGTTGGGCTTCCCAAGATTTGAGAGTCCTTCATTTAGCCTGGAGATATCCTCTCCTCCTAATCCTCCTCCTCCTCCTCTTCTTCCTCCTCCCCCCTCCCCTCCCCCCTCCTTCATTATCTTAAACATAGCTGGTGTTTTGGGGGGCTGGACAACAAATGCAAACTTGTTGCTTTTGAAAAGTGTGTGATTAAACATCGGAGGAAAAGAAATTGTGATTAAAAAACAAAAAACCTTAATAAAGTAGCACAGGACTACAAACACAACAGACTTACACACAGTTTTTCTGGTGCATTTTGACAGTGATTGTGAAGAGAATTGCTTTCTGTACAATGTAAATATTCATCCCTCCCCCTTTCTTCTTTATTTCTCGGGGAATTTGACAGAAGGCCTGGGGGAAAGTTTATAACTCTACCTGTGTCTGCTATATGAAGCTGATCCCACTTAAATCAGCAATTCTGCATGAGAAGACAACAAAAGGAAGGCTGGGATGTTATGGCAGGCTTAGAGGGCGAATGCTGAAAATAGCATCTCGGAGCACAGATTCCCTTGCACTGTGTTCTCATTAAACTTATTCTGTGACATGACAGTATTATGCTGATTTCTCCTCCCTTGTTTTTCCCCATTGGCTACTACTTCCTGGGGAGGTGTAGAAAATTGCAGCAAAATAACAATATGGAGAAAGAAAGGAAGGGTTGCAGGGAATATTACTGGGCAGCAATATTCTCCTGCCTTTTCCCCCTTATTACATTCATTTAATTTGAGACACAAAAATGTTTTTGAAACTCTTCCAAAAAAAGCTGTCAATTTCAGAGAAGTTGTCATGGAAAGAGTGTGTTCTTGGCCTTATTTAATTATAGGGAAAAGATTTTGTATGTGTGCATGAATACTCTGCCTTTTACTGTACAGTCACTTGTCTTCAAACAATTTGATTTCTCGTGCTTTCCATTTTCCGTGCCCTATTGAAAAATTATCCATCCAGTGCTTCTCCATACATTTGGTAAAGAATTTTGGAATTTAATTATGTTTAGCTTTAACCAAGAACTAAATTAGATGCCAGTACTAATCATAACTGAAAAACAGAGTTGGAAAATAATGCAGACTCTGCCCATAGCCTGGAGTTCAATCCTGACTGGCTCAAGATTGACTCAACCATTTTGTCCTTCTGAAGTCGAAAAGGGAGGACCCAGATTGTTGGGGGCAATAGGTTGACATTTGTAAACTGCTCAGAGAGTGCTGTAAAACACCGTGAAGCAGTATATAAGTGTAAGTGCTATTGCTATTATTGTAAAAATGGCATCCCATTTAAGGGTGATCTTCAGGAAGTTCTAAAACTTTAACAAGTGTTCTCAGTGCAGGCTCCTTGCAGCTTTGAGATCTCATCTCTCTTTGATTTTTGAACTTTTCAATTATGGGTCCAAATGTGTCATCATATCTGTTAACATCATTCCCCAGAGTTAACATCATTGCCCAGAGGGTCATTAGATGCCCTCTCCCCTCTTTGGAAGAGCTTTATAGCTCCCTCTGCCTTAAGAAAACATTCTAAAGATCCATCTCATCCTGGGCACCCTTTTTTTGAAGTATTACTATCTGGCAGACAGTACAGAATAATAAAAACAAGGACAAATATCCTGAAAAACAGCTTCTATCCCAAGGCAGTAGCTCTACTGAATTCTACTGCATAGTGCAATATTAATGCAGCATCAGGGGTTTCCAATTCAGTTGTATAGAATGTGAAGGATGTGTATTTGTGTTTTATTTTTTATAATTATAATGGATACTGAAAATGGCATATAATTTCATTGTACGAGGTGCAATGACAATAAAGTATATTATATTATTATTACTATTCAAAAGCTCTACCTAGGTTTATTTTTACATTCTGACCCTTTTTAAAATTGCTTATTTGTTTTGCAGATTTCTCAAAGGGGTCTTACAGATATGCACCGATGATAGCCTTTTTTGCTTCGCACACCTATGGGATGAACACACCTGGTCCTATTCGATTTAACAATCTGGATGTCAACTATGGGACCTCTTATGTCCCTGCAAATGGAAGATTCCGTGTACCATACTTGGGAGTATATGTCTTTGAGTATAACATTGAGTCAAGCAGCCCATCCATCTCCGGCTACCTTGTGGTTGATGGAACAGACAAGCTAGCTTTCCGTTCTGAAAATGGAAGTGGAGACAAATACGTTACTAGAGTAGTTACTGGAGATGCTATATTGGAACTGAACTATGGACAAGAAGTCTGGCTCAGACTGGCAAAAGGATCTATTCCAGCAAAATACCCACCCATAACTACATTTAGTGGCTACTTATTGTACCGTACATAAAAGCTACCATCCGATATTTCTTCCCTGTTACTTCTCACTTCTTTCTATTCCAATAAGGGAAATCTCATTGAGAGTTCCCAGTTCTTCTTTGGTAGATGTCCTGTGCCTTTAATTTTTGCACAACAGATAGAAATTAGATAAGAAATACTTTCTCCATGCTTGGATTTCAGCACTGCCCAAAACAAACAAACAAAGAAATGATAACTTGGCTAATGACAAAAAGATCCCACTCTGTGGGAATTCTCTATCTATCTATCTATCTATCTATCTATCTATCTATCTATCTATCTATCTATCTATCTATCTATCTTTCACACTTGTAGATATCAGCTCTCTGAATTCTCATCTATGGCCATGCTGGCTATGGAATTCTGAAATTTGAAGTCCACAAATATGAAATATGAAAACGGCAGGATTAGGGAAACAGTGTTGTGCATGATGTTATGTTTATTCTGACTGTGTAAAAGAATATTTGGAGAACACATAAAAGTTAATTATATTTTGATAACTCTTGATAGTCACATGATATCAGCTAAGGGCAAATTGACTTCAGGCCTGCCCTATCTATTTTTCTTTTTATTAGGAAAACTGAAGTTATTCAGCAATAACATGTTCTGCCTTCTGTTCTGAATATGTACCTGATGCTTTGCAGGATTACTTGGGGTCCTAGTAACGTGCTAATAGATTCCATTCTGTCTTCTGATCATTTCTGAATTCATTGTTTTGTTCATCAACAACTTGTTTCTGAATGATTTTATTTTCATGTCAATGGGGTGAAAAGATTCAGGTGATATATGCTCCCTTTATATTTAGGCCTTTTATATATTCTCTCTGTGGCCATATGAAGTAGTACTATGAAAAACTGATGTTAGGACCAAGGTAGCAAAAAGTATTTTACAGCCAAGAATTCTGGGGTCTCTCTCTCTGTGTGTGTATATATGTGTGTTGTTTTAACTTAATTTATCTTGGTTTCAGAGAGAGCAGTAGTAATATATTCATATCATTGAAAGAAGCAGTTGCAGGAAATGTGCCTTGCTTTTTCTATATTTTGGGGTCTAGGAAAATTAAAATAGCAAAATAGACGTTAAGCATATAAAAGATGTCCCTTATTTTTGAGAGCATTTTTGTAGTTGGTGGATTTTTGCCCTTATTTTTGAAATGGGGAACATCATGCTCCTGAAAAAAAATCAGTGATTTATTTCCACATTAACTGCCTGATCTTGGGGAATTTTAGAAGCTGCAGAATGGGAGTGACATTTTCCTACTCTTGAATTAGGAGGAAGATTCAAAGAGATGAAATGCAGTTAATTTCATTTGCCAAATTCAGTATGTGGTTGAAACTATATGCAGAATATTACTTTATTCTTCAAGCATATATAATCCAGAAGCTTAAGTCTCATAACAAAATTAAAATTTAATATTCTTATTTACCCATGCTACATTTTGTAGTTATACAAAATGAAAGTATAATGTACTGTAAAAACTATCAATTTAAATACTGAATTTCCAAGATGTGTAACTGGTTTTTCTGTTCTTAATAAATTGTGTGTCATGCATGTAAGAGATTAATAAATATATGGAAGCATAGGTGAACTTTAAGGATCTTGAATGAAGGTAATTTCACTTGCTTTAAACAATAAGAACATAAATTGCTGCAAATATTATCTCTAATGCAGTATTTCTCAACCTTTGCAATTGTAAGATGCATGGACTTCAACTCCCAGAATTCTGGGAGTTGAAATCCATGCATCTCACAGCTGTGCTGGCTGGAGAATTCTGGGAGTTGAAGTCCATGTATCTTACAATTGCTAAGGTTGAGAAACACTGCTGTAATGCATCACTTATTTCAAAAGAAGTTTATGATTTTCTTGTCACCAACACGGCAGTGCTTTGCTGAAAATCCAATTAAAAATCCATACATTTAAATCTTATTTACCCAGTTAGTCAATTAACTGCATCAATTAAACAATTTTCATCATTCCTTCCTCTACGATTGACCGTTGAGGAATCTGTGATGCCTTACTGAGAACCGTTTCAATCCACTCCATGTGGTTTTTTCTTTTTAATTCTGTCTTCTGTTTATAAGATAAATCTTCAACACACCATAAATCCTGGATGTATATATTACTGGCTTTTTCTCCACCGGTACCATATCATTTTGTAAATACTTAAAATCCCCAATTTGTCACTAAACTAACCTAGCGTATCATTGAATCTTATCATCCTCTTGCTCACATGGGTGAGTCCCTCCCCACCCCTTCTATGACTTTGTCAGTTTAATAATCTATTTAGCTCCCTTTATTCCCACTATGGATAAGGCTAAATGGCGTGGAAATTACCTTGCAGATGAAATTCAAATGACCCATTGGAGACTGCATCTTACTCTTAAATATGACTTTCTTTGCCCTTGCTGCCCTTGTCACTAAGCCCTTCAAGCCAGGTTTCCATCAGCAGCAGAGATGTTAATTGTTTTTTTTTCAAATTGAGATTCCTGATAGGCTTTCTTGTTATCCTTGTCTCCCTGGTATAAACAAATTTCATTTCTTCAGAGCACACCTGTGACCTTGTGATGTTGAATATATGGAGATGAAATCTAGTTTGTGGGTGCCGCAGTAAGGCAGAACCCAGGGGTGGGCTGCTGGGGGTTTGCAGAGGTTCAAGAGATCCTCTAGCTAAGATTCTGTGCAGTTTGGAGAATCCCCAAATCCCACTCCTAGCCTGCCCCACCCACCCCACCCCACCACTCCCAGGAGTCCCCATGCAGCCCATTTTGGATGCAGATAAGTGCAAGGCATACATGGAGGCTTGGGGAGGGCAAAAAAATGGGCCTCCTGGAAGTTTGGGAAGGCCAGAAATGGGCCTGTTTCTGGCCTCCAGAGAGCTTCCAGAGCCCGGGGAGGGCAAAAACATTCTCCCCTGCCATGGTGCAGGAGGCCAACTAGGCCACACCCACCATGGCCACAACCACCCAGGAATCAGGCAGAGAACCCTTTGCTAAAATTTTTGAAGCCCACTCCTGACAGAACCTTTGCCTGTTGATGTTCAGTTCAATCTTGGATCTGACATCTCTCAGATGTTATAGACATCTCTCTTAAAGGTTCATTGAATAATTGTGAAATGAATGGATATTTATAGACCGGTTATTCTATGGGATAAGGTAGCAAAGCTATAGAGGAGAAGAGATAGTCCCAAAGGTGTTTTTCTCCAGAGGCAACTGGACTTTCTGGTTTTTCATTGAAGATGTTTCGCTTCTCATCCAAGAAGCTTTTTCAGCTGAAGAAGCTTCTTGGATGAGAAGCAAAATGTCTTCAATGAAAAACCAGAAAGTCCAGTTGCCTCTTGAAAAAAACACCATTGGGACAACCATGACCTGGATGCCATGGACAACGGAAGAGATAATTGGTGATGGGTTCATCCATTCACTTCCATATACTGTTTGGGTCAGTTTGAACCAAAGATACAACTTTTGACCTTTAATCATGGCATCAACCACTGATCTGGTTTCCTACCCAAGAAAACTTTTGCCATTGTATTTGTATTTTGAGAAGTGGGATAGGGGAAGTAGACAAGGTCCCATTTCAGACACAAAAGCCAGTAGGATGTTTGTATGTACATGTACATACATATATATATATATGTATCTACTGGTCCTTCTCACATCATGGAACAACTGTAGAGAGGTATCCAGAAACTGAATGACTGTCTTACCCAATTCAGTTTGTACCACAATATAAAGAAGACTAAGTGTTTAGAGACTAGCCTAAGTACTTCCACCATCCAGGTCAATGGCAAAACTCTACCGAAGATGAACTACTTCCATTACTTAGGATCCCAACTATAAAGTGATGGTGGCAATAATGGAGAAGAGCATGTGCAACGATGACCATGACATGAGTATTATGGACGGAAATCACTAGAATGTTCTGTGATAGGCTTATGCCAATTCACTAATACTGCAAAGGTACAGAATTATGGTCCTAGTCTGCAGTTTTCTTGGTGAATTTTTTGGAAATGGTTTCCCATTCCTTCCTTCCTAGGACTGAGAGACAGTGACTGGTCCAAGGTCACCCAACTGGCACTAGGTCCAACTCGTGATCTCCCAGTTTCTAGCTTGGTGCCTTATCCAATGCACCAAACTGGGTCTCTCATGATAGAACATACTACTCCACTATCTATATTGAAGAAAGATTTGACTACTTATATTAGGTAATATTTTTGCCAAATGTTTTTCTTCCTGAAAACCTTTTGGTAAGGATGGTAGATCCCTTCAAGCTGAACACAAACATACTTTTAAGCCCCTGTCACACTGCACCAGTGGATGGAAAGAGGATGTAAAACGGAGAAAAACACTTGCCATCCGTTGGTTAATGCGATGCATCCGTTCTGTACTCACTGCCTCTGTTTTGCTTCCTCTCTATCCGTCCAACAACCGTCTATTGACATTTCATCCGCTCAAAAAGTTTTGAGCTGCTCAGCGGAAAATGTATCCAACGTGTCCGTTCTGCATCCGCTAGGCATACGGGGGACATCCGTTCTGCATCCGTCGGCATCCGTTATGTGTCTGTCACATCCGCTAGGCATCCGCACAACTCAAAACCGCTCCAGCAGAAAACAGACACAGGGAGGAAGCGGAACGGACGCGCAGCGTTAATAGCATGGACGGAGAAAGGATGAAAGCGGATGCAGCATGCAAAGAAAGCATTTAAAATGGAAAAAATGTTCCCAGAGGGGACCTATCTCGGATATTAAGGATGTCTAGAGGATGCTTAGAGGATGCAAAAGGACACATAGGGGAAAACCTATATTGCCTATAAAAAGGGGGAGCAACTCACCTGGATCTCACTTTCAGACCAGCAGCCCTGCTGTGCAGACCTCTGCAGCCTTCATCTGACTCTTCCTCTTCCACAGCATCCAGTCATGTCCACCTTGGATCGTAACACAGTCCTTTTGGTAGCCACCATCGTTCTGCAACAGAGCGAAGCCATCTACAGGCTCTGTGAACTCTACTATGGGAAGAAAAGGAGGCGGCCAAGAAGCGTGTGGGTCCGAAGATGGATCAGGAGAAGAGCAGAGTACGGACTGTACAACAAGCTGATGGTGGAGCTCAGGAACGAAGACCCTCGTGCATTCCAGAACTTCATGAGGATGTCGCCAGCCATGTTTGACGAAGTTGTGCAGTGCCTGACACCCAGGTTGACCAAGCAGAGCACCAACTTCTGGCCCAGCCTGGACCCAGGGCTCAAGGTGGCACTGACTCTGCGCCACCTGGCCTCAGGGACCACCTACAGGAGCATGCAGTACAGCTGGAGGGTGCCACACAACAGTGGTATCAGAGGTGGAACTTTCTGCACACCGTTGGAGCCATAGATGGAAAGCACGTGGCCTGCAAAGCACCAGCCAACTCAGGATCCACTTATTTCAACTACAAGGGCTTCTTCAGTATGCAGTACAGCTGGAGGGTGCCACACAACACCATCAGCATTGTGGTCAGAGAAGTGGTACAGGCCATCATTGAAGAATACGTGGAGGAGCTCCTCAAGTGCCCCACCACTGAACAAGGCTGGAGAAAACTTGCAGAAGAGAGGTATCAGGGGTGGACCTTTTCCCACACAGTTGGAGCCATAGATGGGAAGCACGTGGCCTGCAAAGCTCCAGCCAACTCAGGGCCCACTTATTACAACTCCAAGGGCTTCTTCAGTATCATCCTCTTTCCCATGGTTGATGCTGACTACAAGTTCATCTACATCGATGCTTCAGGCAACGGGTCAGCTTCAGATGGCCAGGTATACAACGCTAGTGACCTCAAGGATGGGCTGGAATGCGATCTCATCATGGTTTTTCCAGATCCAGAACCCCTACCCAATGACACACAAGATGTGCCCTTCTTCACCGTGGGTGATGACGCCTTCTCCCTCAGAACCTACCTCATGAAGCCCTACACTTCAAGATACTTCACCCGTGAAGAGAGGATCTTCAACTATAGGCTGTCCAGGGCAAGACGGGTGGAGAAGAACGCCTTTGGCATCCTGGCCAACAGGTTCCAGGTACTTCCCAACACCATGCAGCATGACCCAGAGACCATGAGGAGGATCGTGGAAGCTTGCTGCATCCTGCACAATCTCATGTGCACCCGCTACCCAGTCTTGCAGAACAGGCTCATGGACCTCCAACAAGGCAATGGGGACATGGAGCCTGGGGAATGGAGGCAAGGGCAAAACCTGATAGACACTGAGGATGTGCAAGGCCCCAACAGAGCCTCACATGAAGGGAAGAAGCAGCGCAACCTCCTGAAACACTGGTGCAACTCCCCAGCTGGAGCAGTGGAGTGGCAAGACAGGATGGTAGATGCTTAATGGATGCTTCCTTCAGCCTGTCTCATCACACGGATGAGATTGGGCCATGTATGTTGGGTGGGCCTACAATGAACAGGGCATTTAATAAAAAGTTGTGTTTATGTTCAAATGTGTGGATCAATGATTACATTAGTATTGATAATGAAGGGCCATAGGTGTGGCACCTGGGAGGGTGGACCATACAGTCCCACTATGCTTGCACTGGAGGTTTATCTATCCCCACAGTTATCTCAACCCATCCCACAGCTATCTTAACCCATCCCAAAGGTATCCCTGCCCATTCCACAGCTATCTTAACCCATCCCACAGATATCCTAACCCATCCCACAGGTATCCCTGCCCACCTCACTGCTATCCTTACCCATCCCACAAGCATGCAAAGGCTTAAACCATTTCTAAAAGTTTCTACCAAGACTTTATTTAATAAAATAAATGAGGCAAGTGTGTGAAGCAAAGATAATCTTTATTAATAACAAGCTGTAAAAGAAAAATGACCCAAGTCAAGTGTCCAAATAAAGTCTACAGGTAGCCACCCAGTCTCTGACACTCTTATCGGTCACTTGGAGGTGTGCCCAGTCTTAGGGGTGAAGGGTCCAGGTGCTGTGGAGGTGGCTGCTTCTGGAATGCTGGTCTGAAGTGCCACTGGGGTGCCTGGCCCCGAGAGGACAACAGGTGATGGTGTGTTGAGGAAGCTCTCAGACAGCTGGCTCAGCCCCGTGATGTTGAGAGCTCCTTCCTCCATGAGGTGTCAGTCCCAATACCGACGACAGATGTACTGAGGCCGGGCTTGGCTGTGGGGTGGAGGAAGGAGCAGTGTAGTGGGGCTGTCTGGTCTGCAGCTGGGTGAGGACTGGCGTGGGTGGCATCAGTGACGTGGGTGGCATCGGTGGCGTCGATGGCATCAGTGGCATGGGTGGCATCAGTGGAACCAGTGGCAACGGTGGTGTCCAATGAGCCTGTGCCTGGACTGGGAAGGGCTGCTGCCTATGCTGCTGGACCTCCTGGTGGCCGTAGCCCTGGTAGGTGAGGGCCTGTGGAAAGCCTTGGAATGGGAGTGACATCACCTGGGGTGGAGGAGCAGACCTGGACTGGGTGGGAGCAGGTTCCTCTGGATCTGGAGGGTTGTGAAGCAGATCGGTGATCCGGTCCTTCACCACCTGGTACTGGGGTTCCGCCATGTCCATGAGAGTCTGGTTGACATAGGTGAGGAAGGGCTTGCAGTTGGAGGATGAGGAGTCAGTGTGGACCAGCTGAGAGAGGAGATCTATGCTGCTCCGGATGGTGTCCCTGATCTCCAGGAGGACAGTGTGGCTCTGCCCCTCTTGTCTGGCTCTCTGACTTTCTGTGGAGCTGGAGCTGGGGGTGGATGTGGGTAGGACTGTGGTGGAAGTGCTGTCTCCTTTCTCCCACTGCGCCAGGGAGTCCTCCATGCGCTCCACCATGGTAAAAACAACTGTCCGTGGGTTCTCCGCCGTGGGACGCTCCACAGAAACTTGCCTGGAGACAGGAGCTGACTCTCGGCCGGAAGAGGACTGGCTCTCAGCAGGCTGCCAAAGAGAGAGGGTTGTGAGAGGGGCTGCTCCTCGGTGGCAGATCTCACCCTCCAGGAAGCTGCACCTGGCCATCATGTAGGTCTCTCTGTCTGTCAGCTTGACCGTGGCCTGGCCAGATTTCTTGAGGTGCAGCTTCCTGTACCAGGTGTGCATATGTTTCCACCAGCCAAGGAGCACCTCCGAAAAGACTCTCTGCCTTTTCTCTCCAAGCAGCCTGCTTCCTTTTGGTGTCCATGTAGAGCCGGTGTCCCTTCCGCCATAGATACTCATTCTCACTCAGCCACTCCAGCACCTCATCCTCGTGTTCCTCCTCAATGGAGTATTGCCTCCTCTCCCGTTCTCGCATATGCCTCTTCCTCCCTTTGGCAGGACAAGATGGGCCCTCATCAGAGGGGCTTCCAAGTTGTAGGGGCTGCTCCTTCACACCAGCAGCACCAGCAGGAACATCATCATCATCATCATCATCATCATCATCATCATCATCATCATCA
>BLBF01000056.1:17232928-17260234 GCA_015471245.1 Laticauda colubrina
ATCATCATCATCATCATCATCATCATCATCATCATCATCATCATCATTAGCAGCAGCAGCAGCGCCAGCAGGACCAGGATCACACCAGCAGCACCAGCAGGACCAGGATCATCATCAGCAGAGTAAGCACCAGCAGTGCCAGCAGCACCAACAGGACCAGGAGTATGATCAAGACCAGGAGCACGAGCAGGACCAGCAGGACAAGCAAGACCAGGAGCATGAGCAGGACCAGCAGGACGAGCAGGACCAGCAGGACCAGCAGGACGTGGAGCAGCTACAGCAGAGTAAGCACCAGCAGAAGCACCGCCAGAAGCAGCATCAGCAGCTCCTCCAGAAGCAGCATCAGCGGAGTAAGCACCAGCAGAAGCACCACCAACAGAAGCAGCATCAGCAGAGTAAGCACGAGCAGAAGCACCACCGCCATAAGCATCATCATCAGCTCCTCCAGAAGCAGAAGCAGCAGAAGCCCCAGCCACAGAAGAGCGAGCCCGTGCTACAGAAGCCCCAGCAGAAGCAGAGTGAGGGCCGGGGGTGGGATGGTGGCCCTGTCCCTCTTGCCAGGGCTGGCAGCAGATGGCTGAGGCTTTCTCTTCTTCCCCATGGTTGTGGGGTTGCTGGCTGGCAGCAAGGCCGGCAGGCCGGCAGGTAAGGCCGGCAGGCAGGCCGGCCGGCAGGCAGGCAGGCAGAGTGGCAGCAAGGCTGGCAGGCAGGCTGGCAGGCAGAGTGGCAGCAAGGCTGGCAGGGAGGCTGGCAGGATGGCAGGCAGCAAGGCTGGCAGGCAGGCATACAGGGCAGGCTGGCAAGGCACTCGATGTGTCTGGAAGCAAGTCTTTCCTCTGAATGGTGACCTGCTTGGGAGCTGCCTCCCTTTATATCCGCGGGGCTGACGCAATGCATCCTCCCCACATGCGCAATGAACGCTAGGCATCCGCTAGGCATCCGCTAGGCATCCGCTAGGCTTCCGCTGTGCATCCGCTTCATCAGCTTGGCATCCTTTCTGCATCCGCTGTATCCGGTCCGCTTCCGCTTTGCTGCGGTCCCCCGGAAGCCTTGTGGATTTGCCATCCGCTTCCATCCGCTTCCATCCGCTAGGCTTCTGTTCCGCATCTGCTTTCCATCCACCCTGCATCCTCCCCCCATCCGTTCCTTTCCATGTTATCTGCTCTGGTTATGCAAATTTTTGCCCCTTTTGAGAGCGGATAACAATGGATTGAACATTTTTTTCGTCTGCTGTTTCCTTTTTACTAATGTTTGCATCCATCGGCCAGTGTGATAGGGCCTTTAGAATGAATGTATAATGTAGAAATCTTGATAAATATAAAATTAACTTTTAATGCCTTTCATGTATATAATCATAGAATGTTTCTTACAAGCTGCATGAGTTCAAGATGGCCAAAAGTTTTGATTGCTGCTGATTTTCATTTGTATTTGGTGTCTGATGTATCTCGCCACAATGTCCAGCCATAGCCAGCCAGCACTGATGGATTCCAGTTGTCCTGATTCCATTTTTCTATTGCTGCTGTCAGGATTCCAGCAGTTGCCCTAATTAAATCATGTCCCTCGAGCCAAGTTTCAAAAACTTCAAAGAATTCATTAGGAGTGAACATGTAAGCATGACCTGTATGAAGCCAATCCTGAAACACATAATTCACTGTCACCCTTGACCCTGGTTTCCCCACATCCCTCTGGGTGTATCATAATTCATATTCTCCAATGAAACATGTTCATAGCCAAGAGTCATCAATCACATTCTCCAATTAGAGATTTGTGTGGCAGAAATTCCGGTAGCTTCGTTATAATCTTTGCAAGATAAGAACAGAATGCACTTTCAGTTTCAAACTGCTGCACTGCTCTTTCAAATCTCCCCCTTCTGTTCATGGCAACTTTAAAACAGGCATAGAAATGTTTTATAAGTTGACAGCTTTCACCATGTCCATCACTGACCGCACCAAGATTTTTGAGAAAGAAGTCCAAGTGTGAATGCAGATGATATATTGCATATTCAGTGACATATTGCACTTCATGGATGCTGTAAGAAGTTTGTCAACCAACTGAATGTGATTTGGTGCACTGTAGTTGCCAAGAAAATTTTCAGTGACATCCTTGAATGCTTTCCAGGAAATTTTCTCTGGCCCCATTAACAGATATTCGAACTGCTTGTCACTGATGACATATTTGATCTGTGGACCCACAAAAATGCCTTCTTTAATCTTGGCATCAGTTATTCTTGGAAACATCGGTCTCAAATAACAAAATCTTCAGCTATCCTGTTCATTGCTTTTACAAAAATTTTTATCAGTCCAGGTGTTATGTGAAGCAGATGCAAAATTACCTTTGTTGGGTCAACAAGTGATGGATGAGCAACATTTTTCTATCCTGGAACCAAATTCTTTTAGATTGACTCTCATTTAAAAAATGTAGTGCAATTCTCTTGTATGGTTGTCCCATTCCCAATGTAATAATAATGCTTGGTATCCCCAAACTGCATTCCAAGCATCAGAGCCACTACTTTTAGATTTCCACAGATGTTCCAGGTATACTTAGTGTACTGAATGTGCTTCAGCAATGGTTCCATGTTTTTATATGTGTGCAGGATAGCCAACAGATAACGAAGAGTGTACTTTGTGCAAAAACACAAAGATTTCTATAAAACAGTATGTGATAGGTTACATTACAGGTTAAGGCCCGGTCCCACTGCACTTACGGATGCAAAGAGGATGTAAAACGTTAAAAAAAGCTTGCCATCCATTGGAAAATGCTATGTATCCTTTGTGTACTCACTGCATACATGTTTCATACACTCTATACCTCGAGCATCCGTCCACTGAGATTTCATCCGCACAAGAAGTTTTGAGCTGCACAAAACTTTGTGAACGGATGAACTTTCCGCCGTGTACGATGTACATCCACGACATATACGGTCAACAAATGTTCTATGTCCGTTATCATCCATTAAACATCCGCTGTATCCTCTCTGCATCCTTTGACCATCCCCTCAACTCACATCCGCTGCAGCTGAAAATGGAAAGAGGGAGGAAACAAAAGGTACACGGAACGTCTATACAGTGTTAGTAGCATGGAAATAGAAAGGATGTAAGCGTATGCATCTCGTATATAAAGTATTCAAAATGGATAGAACATTTGTATCTGGGATGTATCTTGTATATTTAGGATGTCTGGAGTATGTCTAGAGTATGTAGAAGGACACCTAGCGGACAACCAATATTTTCTATAAAAAGGGGGAGAAAATCATCTGGATCTCAGTATGACTCCAGCAGCCGTGGTGTACAGACCTCTTCACCCTTGGTCTTGGTCTTCCACATCATCAATTGTTCTCCACCATGGATGATGAAACAGTCCGTATGATAGCTGCGCTCATTCATCACCAGAACCAAAACCTGTTCAGACTGTTTTACCTTTTATACAGAAGGAGAAGAAGGAGACATCCAAGAGCTGTGTGGGTCCGAGGATGGATCGTGAGAAGAATGGAATTTGGACTGTATGACCAGTTGAAGGTGGAGCTGAGGAATGAAGACCCTTGTGCATTCCATCACTTCATGAGGATGCCACCAGCCATGTTTGATGAACTTGTAGCGCGTCTGAGACCCAGGTTGACCAAGCATAGCACCAAATCCCGTCCCAACCTGGACTGAAGGTGGCACTGACTCTGCGGCACCTGGCCTCTGGAACCATACACAGAAACATGCAGTATACATGGAGGGTGTCATGCAACAGCATCAGCAAAGTGGTCAGAGACGTGGTACAGGCCATCATTGAAGAATACGTGGAGGAGCTCCTCAAGTGCCCCACCACTGAACAAGGCTGGAGAAAACTTGCAGAAGAGAGGTATCAGGGGTGGACCTTTCCCCACACAGTTGGAGCCATAGATGGGAAGCACGTGGCCTGCAAAGCTCCAGCCAACTCAGGGCCCACTTATTACAACTCCAAGGGCTTCTTCAGTATCATCCTCTTTCCCATGGTTGATGCTGACTACAAGTTCATCTACATCGATGCTTCAGGCAACGGGTCAGCTTCAGATGGCCAGGTATACAACGCTAGTGACCTCAAGGATGGGCTGGAATGCAATCTCATCATGGTTTTTCCAGATCCAGAACCCCTACCCAATGACACACAAGATGTGCCCTACTTCATCGTGGGTGATGATGCCTTCTCCCTCAGAACCTACCTCATGAAGCCCTACACTTCAAGATACTTCACCCGTGAAGAGAGGATCTTCAACTATAGGCTGTCCAGGGCAAGACGGGTGGTGGAGAACGCCTTTGGCATCCTGGCCAA
The DNA here is from genome assembly GCA_015471245.1 of Laticauda colubrina. Taxonomy (NCBI): domain Eukaryota; kingdom Metazoa; phylum Chordata; class Lepidosauria; order Squamata; family Elapidae; genus Laticauda; species Laticauda colubrina. The sequence goes on from BLBF01000056.1 coordinate 17,237,225, forward strand.
CAGGTTCCAGATACTTCTCACCACCATGCAGCATGACCCAGAGACTGTGAGGAGCATCGTGGAAGCTTGCTTGCATCCTGCACAATCTCATGTGCACCCGCTACCCAGTGTTGCAGAACAGACTTGTTGACCGTCAACAAAGGAATGGGGACATGGAGCCTGGTGAATGGAGGCAAGGACGTAACCTGATAGACACTGTTGATGTACAAGGCCCCAACAGAGCTTCACATGAAGGGAAGAAGCAGCGTAACCTACTGAGACACTGGTGCAACTCCCCAGCTGGAGCAGTGGAGTGGCAAGACAGGATGATAGATGATTAATGGATGCTTCCTTGAGACTGTCCCATAACACTGATGAGATTGTGCCATGCATATTGAGTGGTCCTACAATGAATAGGGCATTAATAAAGAGCTTTGTTTATTTTAAAATGTGTTGATCAATGAATAAATTGTTATTGATAATAAAGGTCCATATGTATGAAACTGGGATGATGGACCTTACAGTTCCACTCTGGTTGCACTGGAGGTTTATCTATCCCACAACTATCCTTATCTAACCCACAAGCATGCAAAGGCTTAACCATTTTTTCAAAGTTTTCATCAACACTTTATTAAATAAAAAAAATGAACCAAGTGTGTTAAGCAAAGATACTCTTTATGAGCTTTCTTAGGTAAACTTTATGACTTTATTAAAAAAGCAAAATGAACCAAGTAAAGTGTCTTAAGCAAAGATAAACTTAACAAGTAAACTCAGTCTCTGACACTATTCTCAGTCACTCTGAGTCATATCCATGGTCTCAGCTGTTAAGCGGGCAGGGATTGTGGAGGTGGCTGTGCTTGAGTGCTGGTCTGAAGCACCATTGGGGTGCTTGGCCCTGAGGGTACAACAGGGGATGGTGTGTTCAGGAAGCTATCCGAGAGCTGACTCAGTCCCGTGAGGTTGAGAGGCCCTTCATCAAGGACTTGAGATGTCAGGCCCAATACTGATGACAGATTGTCCGTTGACAGGCTTGGCTGTGGGGTGGAGGAAGGAGGAGTGTAGTGGGGCTGTCTGGTCTGCAGCTGGGTGAGGAGTGGCATCTGTGGTGTCCACAGATGTCTGTGGGCCTGGACTGGGATGCTCTGCTTCTGCTGTGGGAAGTCCTGGTAGTTGTAGCCTTGGTAGGTGAGAGGCTGTTGAAAGCCGTGGAAGGGCTGTGACATTGTCTGGGGTGGAGGAGCAGACCTGGACTGGGTAGGAGCAGCTTCAACTGGGCCTTGAGGGTTGTGCAGAAGTGCTGTGATCTTCTGCTTCATCACCTGGTACTGGGCCTCGGGCAGGTCCCTGAGGGTCTGGCTCACGTAGGTGATGAAGGGCTTCCAGTTTGAGGATGGTATGTTGCTGTGGACCAGCTGAGAGAGAAGTTCTGTGCTGGTCTTCATTGCGTCCCTGATGTCCAACAGCACACTGTGGTCCTGGCCCTCCAATCTGCTTCTCTGCCTGCATCCTTTGGAGCTGCAGGTGGGGGTGGGTTGGCCTCTGGTGTCTGCTGCTTCTTCCTCCATTTGTGACAGCAGGGCATCATCCTCCACGGGATCCTCCAAGTCTGCTGGCATGGGGAGTGTTGGGGGGTCTCCGCCGTTTCTGAAGACACCTGCCTGGACAGGCTCGCTGGCTCCTGGCTGGAAGAGGACTGGCTGTCTGTGGGCTCTCTGAGGGAGAGGGGTCTCAGAAGGGCTGCTCCTTGGTGGCGGATCTCACCTTCCAGAAAACTGCACTTGGCCATGATGTACATCTCCCGGTCAGTGAGCTTGACAGCAGCCTGCCCGGATTTCTTGAGGTGTAGCTTGCCATACCAGGTGTGCATGTGCTTCCACCATCCCAGGAGTACATCTGCAGTGTAACCCAGGCTCTCTGCCTTGTCTCTCCAAGCTGCCTGCTTCTTCTTGGGGTCGCGATAGAGTCTGTGGCCCTTTCTCCAGTGGTACTCATTCTCCCTCAGTCATTCCAGCACCTCATCCTCATGCTCCTCAGAAATGGTGTACTGTTTCCTCTCTCCCTTCTCCTTCCCTTGCCTCTTCCTCCCTCTGGCAGGGGATTCAGCAGGGCCTTCAGGAGCTTGAGCAGCAGGGCCTTCAGGGGCTTGAGCAGCAGGGCCTTTAGCAGCAGGGCTTTGAGGGCCTTGGAGCTGGTCGACCACAGCAGCAGCAGCTTCAGAGTCAGTGCCAGGGGGTGGGATGCTTGTTCTGCCCTTCTTCACCTTGCCAGAGCTTGAACGAGTAGGCACAGTCTTCCTCTTCTTGCCTGACTGACGAACCATGGTGTTCCTGCTAGATGTATGTGGCAGAATGTCTTTTCCTGTATGCTGACTGCGTGCGTGCTGCATCCTTTTATATCCGTGGAGCTGACGCAATTCATACTCCCCGCATGCACAGTGAACGCTTTGCATCTGATATACATCCGCGCAGCATCACCTTTGTTTCCTATCGGCGTCCGTGATGCATCCTCTTCATCCGCTAGGCATCCACCCCTTCCGCTATGCGTCTGCTTTGAAATTCTCCCCCGGAACCCCTTCGGAGGTGTCATCTGCTTCCATCCGCTTTCATCCGCTAGGCTTCCAATGAACATCCATTTAACATCCCTGCTACATATTCCCCACGTCCGTTCTTTTCCGTTCTCTTTATGCAAATTTTTGCCACTTTTTGGAGAGGATGACAACGGATGGAGGCACCCCCGAAATTTTGCTCATCCGCTGTATCCTTTATGCATACGTTTTGCATCCATCGGTCAGTGGGACCGGGCCTTTACTTTTGTGATTAGCAGCCAAAACAGAACAGAATAGGAGAGTCAGAAAGAATTTTGGAGGTCTTCCTAGTCCAACTCAAGCAGGAAATCCTATATCATGTCAGACAAATGTTTGTCCAAACTCTTCTTTAAAACTTTAAAAGTTGGAGCACCCACAACCTATGGAGGCAAGTCATTGCACTGGTTTATTGTTCTCACTGTCAGGATGCTTTTCCACAGATATTCTAGGTTGTGTTTCTCCTTGATTAGTTTCCAACCATTAGTTTCTAACCAGAATTGAAAGAGACCTTGGAGATTTTTCTGGTCCAACTCCCTAATCAAGCGGGAAACCCAATACCATTTCAGACAAATGGTTGTCCAATCTTTTTTAAAAAACTTCCAGTGTTGAAGCAACCACAACTTCCAAGGGCAAGTTCTTCCACAAATTAATTGTTCTAACTATCATGAATTTTCTCCTTATTTCTAGGTTGATTTGAGGGATTTCAAAGACCAGTCATTGTGCAGGGTGCCAAGATGTCTGACTAGCACATAGTGTTTATTACTTTTATACTATTTTTACAAGCAAGGAAGAATAACATAGATACAGCATTTGTATTGGAGAATCCCCTCAACCAATCCTTAAGAATAGTGGTGATGTTAGTAAAGTGAGATCACATATAAGTCTGGGACTTCCAGCCCAGAACAGATCGTGGGATCATTGCAAAAAGGCCCATATAGGTATTAGACACAGCAGCATGCTGCTTGTGCCATCTACAGGATCTCTATTGCTACTACATTGATTCTCTCCTTGATTAGTTTCCATCCATTGCTTCTTGTCCTACCCTCAGGTGCTCTGGAGAATAAGATGATGACCCCCCTCTTATTTGTGGCAGCCCACTTAGATATCAGCACACTGCTATCATGTCACTCCTAATCCTTCTTTTTATTAAACTAGACGTACCCAATTCCTGCAACCATTCTTCATATGTTTTAACTTTCAGTCCCCTAATCATCTTTGTTGCTCTTCTCTGCACTCTTTCTAGAGTTTCATCATCTTTTTTATATTGTGGTGACCAGAAACTGGATGCAATATTCCAAGTGTGGTCTTACCAAGGCATTGTGAAGGATCTAAAATCTATGTAAAATCTATAAGATACACCAAAAAGAGTTCAGGAAGCAAAATCTTTGTTATCCATTGTTATTGAATAGGATTCTTTTGTTTTAGGTAGCAGAATCGCAGGAAGTACAATTTCAGCAACAGTGTGGTTAATGTCTAGAACTAACTACCTGATTCTGTTGTCACCTGCTCAAACCTCCACTCCTTTACCCTTAAACTAACTTCTATTGACCTCACCACATTCCTAAGAGGTCTGTAAGGGGGTTGCATAAACACGTAATCGTGCCTACTGTCCCTGTCCTATTGTCCCCAATTATTAGTTCCTATTTCATGTATTTAAACTTATGTTTATTCTTATTTCTATTTGTACTGTAAGCTTTTGACAAATTAATTAATTAAATAAATAAATAAACTAGATAAATAAATAAATAAACTAAATAAATAAATAAATTAAATAAATAGACAGGTAAATAAATAAATAAATAAATAAATAAATAAATAAATAAATAAAATGAAATGAAATGAAATGAAATGAAATGAAATGTTTGGAGCTGACAATGTGAGCTCACCAACAATACTTCATAGAGTATTTATGTACAATTTTCATGCCCCTCTTCATTCTACTTGTGTTAAGAGCATCCTCTGAATGTTTTTGAACTTCTTATGACCACGGTTGCTACCCCACACAGGGTTGCTGTCTTCCAAATGTCACAGGTTGTGACACTCCACTCCATTCCCCAGTGGCACCCAAGTCAACACACTTCATTTGAATTTTACTCAGTCGAGGAAGTAGGCTATCGGTTCCTTAATCTGAGGAAGCATTTGTCTTTGAAAGTAACTGCAAATCAATCAAATCAGCACAGCCAACCATTATGCAGAACAGACTGAAATCAATCATTCTCCCTTCCCTTGGATCGGTTTCCTCCCTTCCCACAGTCTTTAAAGAATGGGTTCAAAGAGCATCTCAGGCTGCACTTTCATGTTATGTTTTCCTTTCTAATCCAAGGATGAGCGTTTATCTCAAGTCAAGCTCAAAAAAGTATCCAAGCTCTTGTGCCCTGCATATGGCAAGGCAAGCAGCCACCGGCTCAATATATTTGGATAGTCCAATTACCATGGCAACGTTTTTATCTGCTTTTCGTTTTGACAAGCCCATCCAATTTATTGTGGCACTCAGAGCTTTTATTTCCTCACTTGTGCCCAGCAAGCCATCCTTGAACGCATTTGCCAGCACTTCAACTTTTAGCATACTATGTTACAAGCTGCTCCTTTTACAGTAAGTCTCTTTTGCTAGCTGAGCAGCAAGAATCCCAGGCCACATTTATATATATGGTGGTTGTCACCATAATCAATCATCAATCATCATCCCAAATTTTTCAAGGGCTTTATTATTGCAGACTGAGAGATTGTTTCTCCATAAATGCCTTCGTTTTTGTTTTTTAAAAAATGCAGATTTGTAATTGTGATCAGAAAGTATGTGAATGAAGAGCTGGCTATACATTTTTGGCCTTCTAAAATTTTCTATAAAATTGAGTCGATGACTTCTCCTAAGATGGTTTCTCTATTAGAGACCCATACCCACACACTTCACAGTGTTTTTCTGTTGCTCGCCTCTGGGAGGAGGTTTCCAAGTATTTCTAGCAGGACTACCAGATTCTGTAACACCTTTGTTCCCTATGCCATCCATCTGGTAAACTCACAAGATTACATGTTACATGTATACATCTGAACTAGACTGTGTTGCTTTTCTGTGTCATATAATATATGTGGGTGTATGCCAGTGGTGGGATTCAAATTTTTTTTACTACTGGTTCTGTGGGTGTGGCTTGGTGGGCAAGGTAGGGGAAGGATACTGCAATATCTCCAGTCAGAGCTGGTATTTGCTGGTTCTCCAAATTACTCAAAATTTCCACTACCAGTTCTCTAGAACTGGTCAGAACCTGCTGAATGCCACCTCTGGCGTATGTATAATTTTGTATTTATGTGGATCTTTGGTTATTCGGGTTTTCTCCTGCGTAAAATTGGAAGTATTTTGGCGACGTTTCGACAATAGCTCATTCATCATCTTCAGGCTTGTGTGCTTCTTGGCTTGTGTGTCATCTTCAGGCTTGTGTGCTTTGTGCTTCTCGGAGTAATGTGAATTTGCAGCTCTTTCTTCCTTTTAACTGCCAGTGGGGGTGAGACTTGACTGGGTGGGGGCTTGGCTATGTTCTGAATGGGTGGGGATGTGTTCTCATTGGTTGGGGACCTGGCTGTGATCTGATTGTTTGGGGGGTTGGCTGTGTTCCGATTGGCTGGCGATGTGTTCTGTTCAGGTGGGGGCTTGGCTGTGGTGGTATTTTGTATTTATGTATATACTTATTTATTTTATGTTTATGTTTATATTAGAGGTGGAGACCCTTTGAGAGCTGCATGCAAAAAAATTTCATTTTCATGTGTGCCAATTAGTGTACATTCAAAGTGACAATAAAGTTATTATCCGATCCTATCCTATCCTAATTTTTCAATAATTTTTCAAGGGGAAGATTTTCCTTTAGCAACAACAGTTATGCTGCAATTGAAAAAGTTATTATTGGATAAGTTATCTCTGTATAAATGAAACATTGAAAACTAGAGTGGCTTCAGTGGCACCACTGGAGAGGAGATTCTGCTATAAAAGTCAACACTTTTATGTGTGCATGCAAAGACACCCACATATTTCATGGCCTCGCAGCTAACTTAAAAATCACCATTTTCAACCTATAAGAATTTTATTCCCCTTTGAATAAACTCCTAAAGCAAATTCTTCTTCATCAAACTGAATTAAAATGTTTGGCCCACTATCATATGGAAGTATATAGTAATAGATTATACAATTTAAGGTGGAGAGTTGGTAAAGATTCACTCCAGGGACCCATAATTAGCCAACTACAATTTAGTGTTAATAGGACCCCAGGGAAGACTTCAAAGCTGTCCAAATATGAAATGCCACCTTGTAAGAAATACACCTGATGTCAGTCTTGCTGACATTTTAGCCCTGGTCCAAGTTAAAGCTATGTTGTTGAGCCTTTAAAAATTAATAGAGCATATTGCTGTTCATGCAGCGAAGAGATTTCTACTCTGTTCCTATAATTCTACACTTTTATTGATGTTTTAGTGATACATTAAAATGCTTGTTTTCTTAGCAGTGCTATTATTTGTCCTTCGAAAATTAATGGTAGATATCAAACCAATTCCCATGCACACAAATCACTTATTTTTTCCCTTTCTCACCTGCCAAATCAGGTACTTGATTTCTTTGTTTTAACCTTTCCATTGAAATTTGGTCTAAGAGCCATTACATTTGTGTACAAATCATTATATCTGTTACTTTTTAATGTGATTATGGGAAGCAGAAAGCTGCGTTTTTTAAGATTGGGATCAGGACTGAAAATTGTGAGAAGAAGCATTTCTATACATGTCTATTTATACAGGATTTTTGTTTTAAAGAAAGCACATGGCAGACTCCTTAAGAGTCAATATTAAATCTCTCTCTTTTCTCTCTGTAACATTCTCAACATTACTTGGGAGCTTCTTTTCAATTCGGTTGACTAACCTAGAACTATGCCGCCTTCGGTCCGATATAAGTATAGTATATAAAATCATACATTGCAATGTCCTACCTGTCAATGAATACTTCAGCTTCAACCATAACAACACTAGAGCAAACAATAGATACAAACTCAAGGTTAATCGCACCAAACTTGATTGCAGGAAATACGACTTCAGCAACAGAGTGGTCAATGTCTGGAATACTCTACCTGACTCTGGTTTCTTCTCAAACCCCAAAAACTTCAATCTTAGACTTTCTACTATTGACCTCACTCCTTTCCTAAGAGTCTATTAAATGCAATCTGGACAGTTTTTGTCCCCCTCCCTGAAAAAAGCAATTACTTAGATTCATGCAATGTGAACAGGCTGTACCATGGTTTGGAAATGTTTGGAGTTCAGAGATTATACGTAGATCAACCCTCCATCATTATGTGGGATAATCTTATATATTTAGAAGAAAGGTATTTCACTGGTGGCTTTAAGCAGCTCTGCAAAGCTGTTGTGGTTAGCTGGCAGCAGGTGCAAATGGCCGAGGAGAGCAAGGACTCAGATGAGGGGCCAGCACCATTAGGGAGTGGACTGCTGCCTTCAGAGATTGTGGGGGCTGGCAGCAGTGATGAAGAGGTTCCCAAGGAGCCTGTGCCAAGTACATGCGCGCACAGGATTGCTCGCAGGAAAGAGCAGCTGCAACTGCACAGGCAGATAAAAGCCAGCTGTGAATCAAACGTTCTTTGCAAAAGGCAAAGAAGTTTTGAAACTCCAGCCTTGTGGACATTCCATTATCCTGAGTTTGTTTTTGAAGATTCTTGTATTGCAAATTATTTCTTGTCTGTTATCTTTTGGCAGGTCTCGCACAGTTTGACAAGGCTTGTGCTTCTTACAGCTAATTCTTTTATAAAAGCATTACAAGGTTTCTGTTCTTTTTGGATTGTGTTTGATTTGTTGGAAAAGGACGTAGGTCAGAACAAAAGCTAGTCCTGAAATAAGGCAGGAAATGGGGAAGATATGAGAATTTGCAGGAGCAAAATTTAACCTCAGACCTTTCAGGGAAGGTATGCTCTAACATCGGGAAGGTATCTGAGAGTTGTATCAGAAAGTTTCTAAATTTTGTGAGACATGTTTATGCTGCTCAGGGAAACCTTTACTCTGTCAAGCAGCTGTGGATCTGTCTAGCTTCCAGCAGCAGAGTTGCAGCAACTGGTCAATTCCATTATTGATTTGACTGAGATTTGTCCTTGCTTGGATGTTTTCACCACCTCTCAGCATCTCAGTCTATGCAAACTGTCAATAGTTCACTTGCTTATTCATAAAGAACAGTTATCAAATGCTTACATTCAAAACACCAAGTGATTGATTCACAACAGGTGGGCAATTTATTTATTTCCAATTTTTTTGACATTGCTCTTTAATTTTAAACAATTCAGCACAAATAGCAGTATAAAAATACAAATAGTATTTTTTTCATTAGTGGACAGTAACAGAATCGAATATAGAACAATAGAGTTGGAAGGGACCTTGAAGATCTTCTAGTCCAACCCCCTGCTCAAGCAGGAGACCCTATACCATTTCAGACAAGTGGCTGTCTCTTAAAAGCCTCCAGTGATGAAGCCTCTATAACCTCTGAAAGCAAGTCATTCCACTGGTTAATTGTCCTCATGGTTAGGAAATTTCTCCTTAGTTCTAGGTTGTTTCACTCTTTGATTAGGTAAAGGTAAAGGTTCCCCTTGCACATATGTGCTAGTCGTTTCCAGATCTAGGGGGTGGTGCTCATCTCTGTTATAAAGCCGAAGAGCCAGCATTGTCCAAAGATGTCTCCGTGGTCATGTGGCCAGCATGACTAAACACCGAAGGTGCACAGAATGATGTTACCTTCCCACTAAATGGTCTCTATTTTTCTAGTTACATGTTTACATACTTTCAAACTGCTAGGTTGGCAGAAGCTGGGACAAGTAACAAGAGCTCACGCAATTATGTGGTGCTAGGGATTCAAACCACTGAACTGCCAATCTTTCTGATCAAGCTCAGTGTCTTAGCCACTGAGCCACCGCATCTAGGTTGTTTCACTTCTCAATCAGTTTCCATCAATTGTTTTTTGTCTTGCCTTCAAAGAACAAAACATGCATTCTTCCCTACTCCTCAGATCCTTCAGAAATTAAGTGTTCATCTGGAGTTATATGCAGAATGATTACTTGTCTAGTTAATTGTCTGCTTCTAAAATCTGAGAAAGTCACAGCCACAGATGGCTACCTGGGCCAAAACAATAAAGAGTGACCCTGTTTTAAGACAAGCTAATTAAAATAAGGGTTCTAGTTAAAATGTAAAATTTACCCAAGCATTGTTTTTCCTTTTTCTCACCCCACCAGAAAAATGGGGACACTTTTTCCAAGATTTTCTCAGACTACGCTGTTACTAACTTAAGGCGCTGTTACTAACTTAAGGCCCTGTCACACTGCCCAACGGATGCAAAACGTTAACAACGGACGAGAAAAATGTTCCATCCGTTGTTATCCGCTCTCAGAAGGGGCAAAAACTTGCATAACCGGAGCGGATAACACGGAAAAGAACGGACGCGGGGAGGATGCAGGGCGGAAAGCGGATGCGGAATGGAAGCCCAGCGGATGGAAGCAGATGAGAGTGGATGGCACATCCGCTAGGCTTCCGGGGGACCTCAGCAAAGTGGACACAGACCGGATACAGCGGATGCAGAATGGATGCCGAACAGATGAAGTGGATGCACAGCGGATGCACAGCGGAAGCCTAGCGGATGCCAAGCATTAATTGCGCATGCGGGGAGGATGCATTGCATCAGCCCCGCGGATATAACGGAAGCAGCTCCAAAGCAGGTTGCCATTCAGAGGAAAGAACTGCTGCCGGACGGATTGACTGCCTTGCCTGCCCTGCCTGCATGTCTGCCTGCCAGCCTTGGTGCCTGCCTGCCTGCAAGCCTTGGTTCATGCCTGCCTGCCAGCCTTGGTGCCTACCTGCCTGCCAGCCTTCCTGCCAGCCTTGGTGCCTGCCTCTCTACCAGCCTTCCTGCCAGCCTTGGTGCCAGCCTTGGTGCCTGCCTGCCTGCTAGCCTTGGTGCCTGCCTGCCAGCCTTCCTGCCAGCCTTGGTGCCTGCCTCCCTGCCAGCCTTCCTGCCAGCCTTGGTTCCTGCCAGCCTCCCTGCCAGCCAGCAACCCCACAACCATGCAGAAGCACAGCAAGCTTCAGCCATCTGCTGCCAGCCCTTGCAAGAGGGTCAGGGCTACAATCCCACCCCCTGGCCCTCACTCTGGTTCTGCTGGGGCTTCTGCAGCACAGGCTCGCTCTTCTGGGGCTGGGGCTTCTGCTGCTTCTGCTTCTGGAGGAGCTGATGACAAGTACTCCAGCACCAGCCACCTCCACAGCACCGGGACCCTTCACCCCTGAGACTGAGCGACCAAGAGGAGTGCAAGAGACTCATTTTTGTTTTGTAGCTTCTTGTTAATAAAATCTATTTTTGATTCATACACTTGCTTCATTTCCTTTTTTTGATAAAGTCTTGGTGTAAACTTTTAGAAATGATTTAAGCCTTTGCATGCTTGTGGGATGGGTTAAGATAGCAGTGGGATGGGCAGGGATACCTTTGGGATGGGTAAGGATAGCAGTGGGATGGGCAGGGATAACTTTGGGATGGGTAATAGCTGTGGGATAGATAAACCTCCAGTGCAAGCATAGTGGGACTGTTTGGTCCACCCTACCAGGTGCCACACCTTTGGCCCTTTATTATCAATAACAATTTAGTCATTGATCCACACATTTGAACATAATCACAACTCTGTGTTAAATGCCCTGTTCATTGTAGGCCCACCCAACATACATGGCCCAATCTCATCAGGGTGATGAGACAGGCTGAAGGAAGCATCCATTAAGCATCTACCATCCTTTCTTGCCAATCCACTGGTCCAGCTGGGGAGTTGCACCAGTGTTTCAGGAGGTTGCGCTGCTTCTTCCCTTCACGTGAGGCTCTGTTGGGGCCTTGCACATCCTCAGTGTCTATCATGTTTTGCCCTTGCCTCCATTCCCCAGGCTCCATGTCCCCATTGCCTTGCTGGAGGTCCACGAGCCTGTTCTGCAAGACTGGGCATGAGATTGTGCAGGATGCAGCAAGCTTCCATGATCCTCCTCACGGTCTGTGGGCGATGCTGCATGGTGGTGAGAAGTACCTGGAACCTGTTGGCCAGGATGCCAAAGGCGTTCTCCACCACCCGCCTTGCCCTGGACAGCCTGTAGTTGAAGATCCTCTCTTCACGGGTGAGGTATTTGGAGGTGTAGGGCTTCATGAGGTAGGTTCTGAGGGAGAAGGCGTCATCCCCCACGATGAAGTAGGGCACATCTTGCGTGTTGTTGGGCAGGGGTTCTGGATCTGGGAAGCCCACGATGAGGTTGCGTTCCAGCCTACCCTTGAGGTCACTTGCGTTGTATGCCTGGGCATCTGAAGATGAGCCGTTGCCTGAATCATCGATGTACATGAACTTGTAGTCAGCATCGACCATGGCGAAGAGGATGATGCTGAAGAAGCCCTTGTAGTTGTGATAAGAGGACCGTGAGTTGGCTGGCGCTTTGCAGGCAACGTGTTTACCATCGATGGCTCCAACGGTGTGTGGGAAGTTCCACCTCTGATACCACTGCTCTGCAACTTTCTTCCATCCTTCTTCAGTGGAGGGGCACTGGAGTAGCTCCTGCAGGTATTCTTCGATGATGGCCTGCACCACTTCTCTGACCACAATGCTGATGGTGTTGTTTGGCACCCTCCAGCTGTACTGCATGCTCCTGTAGGTGGTCCCTGAGGCCAGGTGGCGCAGAGTGAGTGCCACCTTGAGCCCAGGTTCCAGGCTGGGCCGGAAGTTCGTGTTCACCTTTGTCAACCTGGGTGTCAGATGCTCCACAACTTTGTCAAACATGGCTGGAGGCATTCTCATGAAGTTCTGCAATGCCCGAGTGTCTTCGTTCCTGAGCTCCACCATCAGCTTGTTGTACAGTCCGTCCTCCGCTCTTCTCCTGATCCATCTTCGGACCCAGATGCTTCTTGGCCGCCTCTTTTTCTTCCCGTAGTAGAGTTCACAGAGCCTGTAGATGGCTTCGCACTGTTGCAGAACGATGGTGGCTGCCGAAAGGACTTTGTTACGATCCACGGTGGACATGACTGGATGCTGTGGAAGAGGAAGAGTCAGATGAAGGCTGCAGAGGTCTGCACAGCTGGGCTGCTGGTCTGAAAGCGAGATGCAGGTGAGTTGCTCCCCCTTTTTATAGGCAGTATAGGTGTCCTTTTGCATCCTCTAGGCATCCTCTAGGCATCCTCTAGACATCCTTAATATCCAAGATAGGTCCCCTCTGCGAAGGTTTTTTCCGTTTTAAATGCTTTGTTTCCATGCTGCATCCGCTAGGCATCCGTTCTGCATCCGTTCTGCGTCCGTTCCGCTTCCTCCCTGCATCCGAGCGGATGCGAGTTGCGCGGATGCGGAACGGATGCCTAGCGGATATAGCGGATGCCTAACGGATGCAGAATGGATGCCTAGCAGATGCGTAGCGGATGTAGAACGGACGAATTAGATACATTTTCCGCGCATAAGTTTTGAGCAGCTCAAAACTTTCTGAGCAGATGAAACATCCATAAACGGATGCTGCATGGATAGAGAGGAAGCAAAACGGAGGCAGTGAGTACAGAACGTATACATCGCGTTAACCAATGGATGGCAAGCTTTTTTGTCCATTTTACATCCTCTTTGCATCCGTTGGTGCAGTGTGACATGGGCTTTAAAAGCCTCAGTGGCGCAGTGGTTAGAGTGCAGTACTGCAATCTACTTCTGCTGACTGCCCGCTGCCTGCAGTTTGGCAGATTGAATCTCACCAGGCTCAAGGTTGACTCAGCCTTCTATCCTCCAAGGTGAGTAAAATGAGGACCCAGATTGTTGGGGCCAATAGGCTGACTCTGTAAAACTGCTTAGAGAGGGTTGTAAAGCACTGTAAAGCAGTATATAAGTCTCAGCACTATTACTATTGACAACTGCAGTGATTCACTTAACAAGAAAGTGGCAAGAAAGGTTGTAAAAATGGGGCAAAACTCACTTAACAAATGTTTGACTTAGCAACACAAATTTTGGGCTTCATTGTGGTTGTAGGTCAAGATGTACCTGTAATTAATAACCCACAAATTTAACTTGTATATAAAATCCAGAAATTTCCAATTGAGAATCACTGGGTTTTTTAATTTATATCCTGCTGGCTCACCGATTCCTGACCTAGGCATAAATCTCCAGGACAGTATATATGAAAGAATGCCCTGGACATTGATTTTTTGGGTGGATATCTATATGCCTATTAGACACCTGGCTTTAAAAATGTTCAAAAAGGAAATATAGAAGGCTAAATCTTGGGAAACTACAATTTCTTTAATGCTTTGCATTTCTTTATTCACAAACCTTGCTTCGACAGGGAAATAAAAAGTGACAACTATTATATTAGCATTGTTAATTACATGGTGATAGGTTGCTTTGCATTTTACAAGACAAAGATAAAAATGCAGTTCCTAGCCTGATGAGCTTGTAATGCAAAAATCAAACTCCCATCGACTGATCATACTATGAATGTGTCACCCAGTTACCTAGCAACTTCTGAGATCTGATTAACCCTTTTTTAAAGGGTGCACAACACTTGGGAGAATGGATTCCCAAATGATTTTCTATAAATTTTATATATGTCATGTTTTTTCATGCTTTTCATAGCGTTGCCCAACTGTTACCAAAAATATTTCTAATAGTTAATGGATGTATGAAATTAACTGTTCTCCTATTGATAAAATTGGACTAATAAAAAAGCCTTTGCAAATTGTTGTGGGTTTTATTAATGGATTTCTTTCTGACTTATAATATTTAGAAACAATGCAAAAACACTGAGTTGAAAGTTAACTTGGCACATAGGGTTTCAGTGTTTCCTAAGGTAGAAAGAACTAGGTCAACTTTGCAGGAGATATTTTTCAGATAAAATAGTTTTCCTTAAAAACGAAGCAAAATAATTTCAATGTCTCCAAGCTGTTAAGAAGATTTGTCTTACACATACTTGCAGAATCAGAAAGGAAAATATCTCAGAAAAAGAAAAGGAAGGAGGAAAGGGAAGGGGAGAGGAGGGGAAGGAATAGAAAGAAAGAAAAAAGAAAGAAAGGAGGGAGGGAGGGAGTGAAAAAAAGATAGGAGAGAAAGAAAAAGAAAAAAGAAAGGAAAAAAGGAAGGAAGGACGGGGGAAAGGAGGGAGGGGAAGAAAGGAAGGAAGGAAGGAGCGAGGGAAAGAAAAGAAAGGGAGGGAGGGAGGAAGAAGGAAGAAAAGAAAGAAAGAAAGAATGAAAAACTTGGTAATTGCAAATAGAAGACTTTGAGAAATTGTTGGGAGAATTTTTCCTATGTAGCAGAAATATGATGAAAATATACCTCCAGTTTTCTGCTCACAAATCGGTTAGAAATTGTTAAAAAACCATTAGCGTACACTCTTCCCTCAGAATTTCCAAATCGTAACAATTTTTCACTTCTATAATCATATATGAAAATCAAACACTGTTCCTATTCAAATGGTTGCTTTTTCTGAATTTTGTGATTTGGCTCATGAATTAAAACCATATTAGAGGAAAGGTTATTTTGGAAAATGCATGCATTCATAAATCTAATGTACAAAATCGAACCTTCTAGCTTCATTAGGCCAGATGATGCTTATTTTGAGACATGCATGCACAAATATATAAGCTTTACATACAAACCATAATGGGAAAAAGGTGAATTGAATCTACTAATGGAGACATGAGAAACTGAAAATAAACCTAAACTTGATAGTCGCACAAACCCCTAGTAAGAAGTCCAGCAATAAGCAGGAATATTGTTGAAGGCACAGCAGAAAGTTTTTGACTCCGGCCCAATAGCAATAGCAATAGTATATAGACTTATATATTACTTCATGGTGCTTTACAGCTCTCTCTAAGCGGTTTACAGAGTCAGCATATTGCCCTCAACAATCTGGGTCCTCATTTTACCCACAAGGATGGAAGGCTGAGTCAACCTTGACCCTGGTGAGATTCAAACTGCTAAACTTCTGGGCAGCCGGCAGTCAGCAGAAATAGCCTGCAGTACTGCATTCTCACCACTGCGCCAACACGGCTCTTATGGTTCAATAGTGGCCCAAGATGGATGGCTGCATTCTTCTTGTTTGTCCTTAGGACAATGACCGATCAGCATTCTTCTAATTTTACAGCTGAGTAACTGAAACAGAGATTTATTTTTACTGACAAAATTGGTCAGGGTTGTGATTAATATGAGGTACTGTGCTTTAGGATCAGCAATTCTTTCAGATGCCGGCCACTATTATAAAAACTCAGATCATACCTCAGAGGACTAAAATGTTAAAACATTCAGCAATATTAAAACTGGATGATTTTGGTTGATTTCGACTGTCCTCACACCATGATTTTGAACAGTTTTGGCCAGAAAACCAATCTTGTGAAAGTCTGTTCAAAAATCTAAAAAGATTTCATGCGAGACTATTGAAAGCTTCCTGAGATTTCAGCCATTTTTCATTTGTAAATTGTCAGGGTGCTGGAGAATCACACTTGTTCTGGAATTTAAAGTTGTCCTTCAATCTTTCCTAGACTACCTGATAACAACTGTATAGATGAAGTTTTAAAAAAATATAACAGAACCTTATCTTCAAATGATTGAGGGCTCCAATGTCATTGTTTTTTCTCTCCTCCTCCTCCTCCTCCTTCTCTTCTTCCTCTTCCTCCTCTTCCTTCTCTTCTTCCTATTCCTTCTCCTCCTCCTCTTCTTCCTCCTCCTCCTCCTCTTCTTCCACCTCCTCCTCTTCCTCCTCCTCTTTTTCTTCTTCCTCCTCCTCTTCCTCCTCCTGCTCTACTTCTTCCTCCTGCTCCTGCTCCTCTTCTTCCTCCTCCTCCTCCTGCTCCTGCTCCTCTTCTTCCTCCTCCTCCTCTTCTTCCTCCTCCTCCTCTTCCTCCTCCTGCTCCACTTCTTCTTCCTCCTCCTCCTCCTCCTCTTCTTCCTCCTCCTCCTCTTCCTCCTCCTGCTCCACTTCCTCCTCCTCCTGCTCCTCTTCTTCCTCCTGCTCCTCTTCCTTTAAATCCTTCTAAATAAAAAGGTTGCTGTGTTTGGTTCTGCACATCCATATTCCCTAAGAAAGAACTTAAAACCTTAAAGAACTGCAGGAATGTGAGACATTCCAAATGTGAAAGCAGAAGGGCTGCCATGGCGTACACCAGATATTTGTTTTCAAAAAGGTTAGCGGCAATAAAAGCTTCAATTTGCCCCTAGAAGTAATCTCAACCAAAGTAAAAAGAAATCTTCATTGGCTCCATCCCTGCTGCCTCTCAGCTTATTATCTGGAGGCCAGGCCAGGAGTGGGAACAATTAAAACCTCCCAGGACAAAATTGACAGATGGCAAGAGAAACAGTAGGAGAGAGAATCGCTTTAGCTAAACAATCTGACCTCTGCAAATTGCCTTCAAGGAAGGGTTGGTGCCTTCAAGGTGGGGGAGAAATTTCGTGATCCATTACTAAGGTTCTTGGCTGTCTCTTTTTTATTATGTAGAGAGAATTTATTATGAGTGGAACATTAAGAATTATTAAAACTAAAATAATGATCAATAAATTATATTATTATGGCTTATTGCACAGTCTGCAAGATACTGAGACTGGATTTCGCATTTTTGTCAATGTATCTAATCCTTTCCAAGGATTTGAATAGAGAGATGTGGATGTTTGATGGAGTTAGAGATATATATCTTAGGATGTATATTATTATTATTATTATTATTACTGTTATTATTATTTTTGCTGTTGTTGTTAACTTTTATTAAACGTGAAAGTCAACTGAACATTTTAAAATGTATCATAAAAATCATTGACTGAATTATTATTATAATCATCATCATCATCATCATCACCACCACCACCATCATCATCATTGATTTAATCTTCACTTCTATTTGCAGTCTGGGACTGGTAAAAACTTAACATTTGAAGTACTAACCAAGGACCTAAGACCTATTAAAGTAGTATCTGAGTATATAGGCAGTTCCAAGGGTGGATTTTTTTTTTTTTTTCAAAGTCAGGATATTCAGGTCTAATAAGTTCAAAATTTCCATGTTTCTAGGCAGCCCTTTAGGTATTGCTCCAAAGGCTCCTACTACTATTGGTACAACCACTGATTTCCAATGATGATGATGACATTTATGCCTTGAATGAGAACTCCAAATTGATTTGTTTGATGATTCATTGGTTTCTTTACTTGGCTTCCATCATACACTCAGGAGTCTTTTCCAACACCTAAGTTTAAAGGCATAATACTATTCTCCTTCTTTAAAGTCCATCTTTCACTTCCATTTAATATCATAAAATGTTAGAAATTCTGTTTATATATAGTACCACAGAGCAAACAAAATGTACAGTCACCATGTGTTTTACTGCTCAACTGTCTTACTGTAACAGAAAACAGAAACTCTACTTAGAACAAAAGAGCATAGAGTATGATAGATACAAACTTGTAAACATTGCCATCTACTGGCTGAATACTACTGTAGTTGTTGCATAGAAATACATTCCAACAATGAATTCCAACATAAGGAATACCATGGCTTGCAGAATTCAAATCTTCATTGGTGTAGACATCAATGGATATCTGTTTCAAAGGTCTTCATGGCTGACTGCTAGTCAGTGGAACAAATTGGGTTCCGACCAAAAAATCCACCTAATTTTTGAATCGGGTCACGATTCAAAGATTGGATGGCGAACAAACCCAGCCGTGACAGATTCCCTTTCTGCACCAATTTCCCCTTCTGTGCATGTGCAGTCCATGCAAAGTTTTGTCCGCACATGTGCAGTCAGTCATGCTTCCAGTCACAACCAAAACAGATTGCAACCATGGTCCTGGAAGGGATTACGGTCACAACCCGAGGTTCCACTGTATTTTTTGACTTCATTTTCCTTTACTGTTAATATTGAGCCTAAAAGCTAGAAACTATGTATCTTAAATATCTTCATTGTTAGTATTAAGGCTGATTGTTCTACCTGTTGTCATTAGTTTTGTCTAATTTATATTATGAAACAGTAGAGTGTAATATTTCATGTAAGTCAAATATTCCGCATGTACATTTTTTCCTGTGCTAAAAAAAATCTAAGTAGAAAATTACTACATTCCTTTTACTCTCTATTCTAATTTTCTGGCAGTAGATTTTTTCTAAATGTAGAGTTAAACCACTTTTAAACATTTCATGTCTGCTGTCTTGCATTCTATTCAATCAAATGCATAAACAGAAATTAATCAAGGCACAGAAAAAAAAATATAAATGCGGCAAGCAATTATAGGTAGCTATCTCAATGAAAATTAAAGGAACTTTGCTTCATGTTTTTATCTCTAATTGGTGTATTCAGTTGCTAAAGCTGAAATTAAAGATTATTTATAAAATAATTACTAAATATGGGCCTTGGACATTTCAGGTGAATTGCCATAATATATGAAATTGTGGCAACCTCCTTTAAAATATCACGAATGTTTGAGCACTATTTAAACATTACTATTAGAGTGGCCTATCTCTTCCTTATTTGAAAAAAGAAAATGTTTTCCTTTCCATCTGTATTCAATATGAATTTTTAATGTCAAATATGGATGTTCAAAGTTACCTATTTGCAATAAAATTCTTACATATGGCGAGCATATCCAGCCACAAATGAAATTAGCAAATGTCAATAATTACATTAATCTTCCTTTATTCATTTCAATTAAGATTGAACAAATACCATATTTTTGGGAATATGTTTATTCCTATAGAAATAGTTTGTAATATTACCTTTTTAAGATTAAAAGCCATTTATTCCCTAATTAATACTGATAATACATAATAGAACGGCATTCACACAGCAACTAGTGGCATTAGGATGTCAACAGAGACTTTAAGAGAAAGAAAAGAATGGATAAAGGAGCATAAAAAACACTGAATAAAGAAAATGCGAGAGTAGTCAAGAAAAATGACATGCAAGATATCATCTACATATTTCCTTTAAAATCTGGATTCCATTTCTCCCTTCTCCTCCCAACAAGAATGGAAGTTTGAGAAAATAAGCAGTGCTTTTATGAAGAAAATAGGAGAAGATACAAAGAGATAAAGTGTTAACTTCTATAATGGAGACCCATTGCATTATTCTTCAGCTTATTGAGTGAGTCAGTCTGTACACTTGGAATTCTATCCTAACTATTTTAAAATTAAGGGTACTTTTCAAGCCCCTCATTAATAATACTTTTAAAGTGCATTCTCAGAGGGTTCAAAAAACCCCAAAAAAGAATGATGACCACAACTATGTATCCAAAGGACCACCCCTTTTTAAAAATGTGTTGCATGTAAGAATTATTTATATGTGATGGTTCATTGTATTGTACTGAATCTCCCCATGATGATCACAACTTGAAGCTACATTAAAATTTTCTTTTAATAGTAATTTCATTGAAGATTATAATTTAAAACAATAAAAATAAATGTAAACTGAAAATCATATAGTAGTAAAAAGGGAAAAATAGATAGAAAATAGAAAAAATAAAAATATAGATAAAAATATAAATAAAAGTATAGAAAAAGAAAAGAACTATATAAAAAGTGTCACAACAAATATAAACAATTTTAGTAATTCATCATCTTTTCTTAAAATGTAAGTGATGTCTTCTTCCCATATGCCATCTCTTATCGATAAAAACACATCATATTTCCAATAATCAAAAGTTCATTCAGCTTACTTGGGATAATAACATATCTATTTTAACTTTGATCAAATAAACTAACTTTATATTCCCTCCTTTTACTTCTAACAATCTTGATCTTTAATCTCTTCAAATATTGTCTTAGAGCTTGATTTTTTTTCATATTTAACAAGTTCTGTGTCCATTGTTCAAAAATATCCTTCAATATGTCCAATGTTAGTTTTATTTCATTCTGTATAGTAAGTTAAATTTATGTGTTCTTCTCTTTTCATTGTAACCTTTACAATTCTAATGTTCCTTCAAATGCTCAACTTTCAAAAGTTTAATATGTATGTGTGTATGCATGTACATATGTATGCATGTGTGTATGTATGTATGTATGTATGTATGTATGTATGTATGTATGTACAGTATGCATGCATTTAAGAGAATGAAAAAGAAAAGCATTTTCCCATGGGAAGGATTCCTATAATTAATTCCAATTAATTAATTATCTATTTTTAACTTCTCAAAATCAATCTTCTAATTTCCTTTTTTGCTATTTATTCCAAAAGGAAGGAAAAAGTCCTTCAATTTTTTATTTGCAACTTCTTCACTCAAGCTTGAAGGGTTCTCTCACACAGTGCTCTATAACTTAATAATCCAAAGGTTCCTAATATCTGAGAAACTATTAAGAAACCATTTCCAAAAGTGATTAAAAAAAGGATGTATGTGAATCCAATGTCTTCAAAACATCAAACATAGTTTCAGCAAGGTTTTGTTTATTTATCAAATTTAGACATCACCCATCCACTCAAGAGCAATTCTATGCAGTATACAATTAAAACATAAAAACTATATAAAAAGTTTTATACAGAAAGATGGCTATTCCCTTATCTCCCAGAGCTTCTAAACTCAGAAACTGCTTTCTTGTAGTCTCCTCACAAGGGGCAATTCCTGCAGCACTTGTGGGTGATCTTATGTTTGGAGAATCAATCAATCAGAATAGAACTGGAAGAGACCTTGGAGGTCTTCTAGTCCAACCTCCTGCTCCAGCAGGAGACCCTATACCATTTTACATAGGTGGCTGTCCAGTCTTTACTTAATCACTTCATCCAGTGATGAAGCACCCACAACTTCTGAAGTCAAGCTATTCTACTGGTTAATTGTTTTCACCATTAGGAAGTTTCTCTTTAATTGCAAGTTGCTTCACTCCTTGATTAATTTCCATACATTGTTTCTTCTCTTGCCTTCTGGTGCTTTGGAAAATAAGTTGAGCCCCTCTTCTTTGTGGCAGCCCCTCAAATACTGGAATACTGCTATCATCTCACTCTTAGTCCTTTTCTCTAGTCTGGCCATACCTAATTCCTGCAACTGTTCTTCATATGTTTTAGCCTCCAGGCCCTTAATCATCTTAGTTGGTCTTCTTTTCCAAAGTCTCAACCAGAGAAGGTATTCAGCAGGTTCTGACCAGTTCTCGAGAACCAGTAGTGGAAATTTTGAGTAGTTCAGAGAACTCGCAAATGCCACCTCTGGCTGGCCCCACCCCCATCTATTCTCTGCCTCTCAAGTCCCAGTTGATTGGCTAGGTCTTCTTTTGTTGCCCTTCACAGGAGAATGGAGCTGGAAAGCAGGTTAGTGGGGTGGGGAGGGAATGGGGATTTTGCAGTTACCTTCACCCAGGAGTAAGGAGGGAATGGAAATTTTGCAGTATCTTTCCCCTGCCACACCAATCAAGCCATACCATGCTCACCAAGCCACGCCCACCAAGTCATGCCCACAGAACCGGTCATAATTTTTTTTTAATCCCACCACTGGTCTCAACATCTTTTTTTTTTGTAATGTGATGAACAAAAATGTATGCAGTATTCCAGATGTGGTCTCACTAAGGATTTATAAAGCAATACCAAAACTTTATGTGATTTTCATATTGTACCTCTGTTTATGCAAAGAGATGGTTTACTCATTGGCCTCTTGTTTTTCCACAGCCCTTGGCTCCACTTTTATCTGAGCTGTCTTCTGATCACCATTTCTTCCCCAGGAAGTCTGAAGCCACATACAACATTTCCTGGCATATCACCAGAGATTATATTCATAGTCAAACAGCTGATGCCATTTCAGTTGGCTCAGCAGAAGAGCCAAGGAAGAGGCTCTCTGAAAATGAAAGCATATTGAGCTGACAGACCACACTAAGTAAGCCAAAGCAACAAGATCATAGATAATAATAAATATATGCAAATGACACGATATCAGTGTTAAATAACATTCCCATTTATGCAAATTGATTTCTTTCATAATGCAGATGTTGCTTGACCCATTTAGAAATATGTGAAATCGAATTGCCTTATTAGCTAAGCTGAAAGCAGTAATATGCAGGCACCGAGGAAATTCAAAGCTACCCGGATAAGAGATTGATGACTTTGGAGAATTTATTTCCAGAAAAGAAGAGATAGAAAAAGAAAGGCATCTAATTTGCTGCTGTTCTAGTTAAGATCATGGCAAGTGGGGGGAGGGGAAGAAGTGCTGACAATGACAGGCCAGATATAAAGCTGCTTTCTCAACTAACAACCTTAATGAGAAATTTTCTGGCTTGGTTTTTGATCTCCCCCTCAGCAGGATGGCTGCCCTTTTTCAGACTTGCATTCCGATCATGTGCTCATGTACGCTGATAACAGCATGCAACCAACCTCTGCATTGTTAGGAGGCCCATTGATAGCGGCACTATTGATTGTAAGAACAGAGGCATCCTATTCTTGCAAAACCTCGGGAGAAAAGAAGAAGAAGAAGAAGAAGAAGAAGAAGAAGAAGAAGAAGAAGAA
>BLBF01000056.1:17263211-17277274 GCA_015471245.1 Laticauda colubrina
TCTTTCTTTCTTTCTTTCTTTCTTTCTTTCTTTCTTTCTTTCTTTCTTTCTTTCTTTCTTTCTTTCTTTCCTTCCTTCCTCCCTCCTTCCCTCCCAAGCAGGGATGAGGCTGAATTGCTTTTTGTTTTTTTTTTGCAGCACACTTTTGAAATCAGGCAGAGAATCAACACAGTACAGCCCAACAATCTAGTCCAACCCCCTGCTCCAACAGATGGGTTCTTTGTAGCCACTGTTGGCCATATATGTTCTAAGCACTCTCTATGACACCTTTCATTTAGGTATATTTTTGTAAGGTCACAGTAAAAGTCAAATTTGAATCTAAGCGCCTAGCTACTACAGTATATATATTATGCTATGCCAGCTTTCTCCATTCAGTTTGCAGCCTGATCAGTTGTGTACTGCCTGCCAACAAGTATAAACGATCAACAAGTAGATACATTTGATAGATCTTTCCCTGGGAATTCATGAATCATGTTTTATAAGAGGAGAAGGGAAACAAGTACCATCATCAAAGCCAAATGAAAATAAACTTTTTTTTAAAAAAGGCAGCAGAGAGGTGGTAATGAGTATCTGGAGATGAGGGAGATGCTATGACAAGGCTTAGATTTTTAAGAAGATAATCCCTATTGGATAAAATAACTTTTTCAAGTTTTGGGAAGGAAGGTAGACCTTCGTCATTCCATTCTTTGTTCTATACTTGCTTTGACCTTGGGTTGTTCTGCTACCTTCTATTGCTTCTTATAATGCAATCTGGCAAGAGTGCTTCAAGATTCATTGAAATGCATGGAAAGTATGCTCCTAATATAGTTCAGATACAGCATGAACAAATGAAAAATAATTATATATTTAGAGTCTTCCATGGATGAAGTAGTACATAAGCAAGCTACTTATGAGCAAGCAAGCAAGTGAATGAATGAATGAATGAATTGTATTGCTTTTATTAGATGTATTAATATTATGAGCCATGGTAATGCAATGGTTAGAGTGCAGTACTGCAGGCTACTTCTGCTGACTGCCATCTGCCTGCAATTTAGCAGTTCAAATCTCACCAGGTTCAAGGTTGACTCAGCCTTCCATCCTTCCGAGGTGGATAAAATGAGGACCCAGATTGTTGGGGCCAATAGGCTGACTCTGTAAACCACTTAGGGAGGGCTGTAAAAGCACTATGAAGCAGTATATAAGTCTAAGTGCTATTGCTATTACCGATTATCAAAGTCTCTAGACAGTTTACCATGCAAGTATTAAAGCTGTCAAGTTTGCAGACCCCTGCCATAGAGCAGAGTTGGCAAATGATGGCCCCTTTATGACTTGTAGACTTCAACTCCTAGAATTTCTGAACCAAAAATGGCTGGCTCAGGAATTCTGGGAGTTGAAGTCCACAAGTTATAAAAAGGCCATAGAGGATATTCAGCATATTTTGTTGTACTGTAATTTCTATCTGAACCTGTGTGATGCAGTAATTCTGCCCCTTATAAAAGAATTCTCAGGGAGAGGTTCTCACTGAAACATCTATCTTCTAGCAGATCTGTTAGGAATTGATAGTCACCTAATAGTTGGGTTGGAAATATATAAACCAGGATAGACATTTAATACTGTCTCTTTAAGGGAATGCTAAAATTGTAATTGGGTGTGGTTCCTCAAACAGCCATAAGATGGAGCCAGAAACCTGGTTTGTTTATTCTGATGTTCTGTTGTTCATGTTTCTTGCATTTTTTCCTTATTGACTGTTGCTGATCGTCGTTCTTCTTGGGTTGCTGTAAGACTATTTACTGAAGTGTTTATGATACTGGAATTTGATTTTTGGATTATCCCTGGACTGAATACTGACTGCTTTAACTGTGTATGACTTGAACTGTTTGTTGGACTTTGCTTAACCGTTTACTGGAAGTAAAACCTACATTTTACTATTCAGTGTATCTGTGTGCTGGTCATGTGTTATTCAGCATCACTCTCACTATTTCTCCCTGTGTGCACTCATTCTCCTTACGGGGAATTACCTCAACAAGATCATAAGACCATTATTCTCTACAATGTGTTGAATTTTTACTCACTGCCATTAGAATGATGCACCAAACATTGTCCCATAAAATTAAGTTTCTTTGATACCTTTAAAAATTCTGGCCTCCCCTTCCTTTTCCTTTCCTTAAAAAACCTTTTAACTGTTTACATTTATTTGCTTTTATTATTTTTATGATGTACATAGAATTCAATTTAAGACTGCAATAAAGTTTATCTACCTATTTGTCTTCTCTTCCTATCTCATATGCTAAAAGTTCTAATAATAAAATAGAAATGCCACAGCCCATGAAATCATGGAGTTTATTATCTCCTCAGAGAAATGTAATGTAGTCTCATTTGTTTTCCCACAAAAAAAAATATATGTAATTCTTTTTGAGAAATGATAGTTATTAAAAATCATAAAGAAGATGTCCAGTTTCTGCAGCCTCTGAAACAGTTTCTAGATGTTTAACAATAATGTAAAGTTATTTTGTGATATTGGAATACTGAATAACCTTTTTAACCTTTTAATGCAGGGGTCCCCAAACTTGGCAACTTTAAGACTTGTGGATTTCAACTCCCAGAATTCCCCAGCCAGATGGCTGAGGAATTCTGGGAGTTGAAGTTCACAAGTCTTAAAGTTGCCAAGTTTGGAGGCCTCTGTTTTAAAGCTTTACTGAAAAAGGCTAGCAAGCTTCAATGCATGGGACACTATGCCTTTTTTAAAAAAAAGATTCTGAATCATTAAGTGCTTTCTTAATGGCAGGAAAGACAGGAAATTATGAGGAGTGAAATGTGATGCCTCAGGAGAGTACCAAGTTGAAGAAGGATACAATACACAACCAATTCAGTGCTGAACAAGAAAGATCGGAAAACAGATGTGAGAGAAGCTGGCCAACATTTGTAAGCAGGGAACAAGCTTACAATGCTGAATAGTGCAGAATCAACAGAATCACACATGCAAAACAGGAAGTGAGTGAAGTACAACGCTATTTGGCAGTTCTCTTCCGTCTAGATGAGGAATGGAAGAAGAATATGGAAGAGAGCAGGCAAAATAAGAAAAACAGGAAACCTAAATTGGCTGCTTAACTAACAAGGACTTACCCCAATTAAAAGATGTTTGGATCTATTCTACCAAGAAACTACCTACCCATTTCAACCTCAATTGTCCTCTACTCGAAACAATTTTAACACAGATTTTTATGCACGGTGTGTGTGTGTGCATAAGCTCACCAACA
The DNA here is from genome assembly GCA_015471245.1 of Laticauda colubrina. Lineage (NCBI taxonomy): Eukaryota > Metazoa > Chordata > Lepidosauria > Squamata > Elapidae > Laticauda > Laticauda colubrina. Next base: position 17,266,448 of record BLBF01000056.1, read on the forward strand.
TGCCTACCATCCCTGTCCTATTGTTTCTTTTTTCTTTTTCTTATATGTATCCAATTCATGTATCCATAACTATGTTTATACTTATACTTGTTAACTTATAATTACTTGAAAAGCAAATGTAAACAATCCATTGTATACTTGAATTTTTTTTCTTTGTCTCTTCTGTATTTTTTCCCTTATGTGTCAAATTTCTTAAATTGTAAAGTTCACTTTTTGAGAAGTTTACAATTTGAGAAATTTAAGAGAGAGAGAGAGACTAAGTTGGTAGTCAATCTTGAACCATACAATTCAAATTCCATTAACGTTACTGTGTACCTGAAGTGTGTTGTTATTTCACCCCAACTACTAGAAACGTTTATGTTCTTGCACTCCTCTTTGGAAAAATGTTTTTTAGATGTTGTCAGTTAAAACTAAGCTAGTATGCGAAAAATACAAAATGCAAGCATTTGCAGATGATGTAGTATTTTTTATAGAGAAGCCCGGTGAAACTGGAATGGTCCTATTAAGATAAATTGAAGAATTTGGCAAAGTAGCAGGATTTAAAATAAACAAAAATAAAACAAAGATATTAGTCAAAAACCTTATGGACACCCAGAAAAAAGATTTAGAGGAAAAATTGGAAATTCAGATCGTTAAAAAGATAAAATATCTTGGTATTTGGTTAATGGCAAGGTGCTCCTCAATTAAGGAAAATAATTATAATAAATTAGTATTAGAAATAAGAAAAGATTTGAAGTCATGGGGAAAACTACAGATTTCACTAATTGGAAGAATTGCTACAGTCAAAATGACTATATTACCAATATTACTATTTATTTCCAACTATACCAATAAAATTAGGCAAACCCTTTTTTGAGGAGCTAAATAAAAGAATAGCCAAATTTGTTTGGGTGGGGGAAAAAAACCTAGAATTAAAATGAAATTAATGCAGGATAAAGAAGTGGAGGTGGCTTTGGACTTCCAGGCTGGGAATTATGCTATCAGGCAGCAGCCATGACATGGGTAAGAGATTGGATTAATTTGGATAATAAAAGAATATTATTAATAGAGGGACATGACTTGCAACGAGGGTAACATGGATTCTTATGGGAAGGGAAAAGCAAAAACCACTCTTATTTTCAAAGACATCAGATCTGAGACGCATTTATTCAGGTGTGGGGAAAAATAAAAAAAATAATCAGACTAAAATACCAGGCTGGCTGTCAATGATGAAGACGATGATATACCCCAATGCAATGGAGTTAAATAAAATGAGAAAATACAAGGAACTGATTGACTCACAAGGAAGGCTGAGAACAACGGAAGAACTAAAGCAACAAGGTATGGATATCAATTGTTGGCCCTATTTGCAAATTCAGATAAGATATAAAAAAGATAAAGAAGAATATGGATTTTTTAAAAATCAACAACAATTAGATAAAATAATTCAGGGAACTGAAGGGAAGATGATAAAAAAAAATAACCTTCTTTTGAACTTTAAAATGAAGGAAAAAAATTGTTAAAAGAAACAATTTGGGTGAAAAATTTGAGATACAGCATTGAATTAGAATATTGGGAAAAATGTGGGTGGGGGGGAACTATAAATTAACATTATCAGCAATGTATAAAGAAAATATATACAACATGTTTTATAAATGGCACCTATCCCCTGCTAGATTGGCAAAGATGTTCCCAACCAGAAGCCCAGAATGTTGGAAATGCAAAAATAAACAGGTAAAATAAACTTTTTTCCATATGTGGTGGACATGTTCGGAAGCCAAGAGTTATTGGAGTAGAATTAAAAAGTGAGTAGAGGAAATAATGAAACAAAAAATTGATTCAGACTGAAACTGTTTTTATTGGGAATAATAAAGGGAGATTATACTAAGACAGACAAATACATCATTTTACATATAACAACTGTGGCCAGAATTGTTGTACACACAGTACTGAAAACAAGATAATATACCATCTGAGGGGACAGTGATAAGAAAGATTTTGGATTGCATGGAGGTGGACAGGCTGACCTTAGAGTTAAAAGATAGAGGTGAATTGGAGAATTATCTGGTCTGGGATGCCTGGTACATCTGGTTAGACAATATATATTAAAAGTATCATAGTAACTAATATATGAATATGAATGTTGATGATGCTGTAACGTTGTTGAAAGTGTTGATATGTTATAAATTGCTGGAAAATTTTTAATAAAAAGTATTTTAAAAAATAAAATAAAACTAAGATAGCATTGTGAGGCTATACTAATGTTAATTTAATATGCATATAAATTGAATCATGTAAATTATTATAACATTAAAAACAAATGTATTTTATATATGATAGTAAATTGGCTGCACTATGATTCTCCTATTTAGCATCAATTTACTCCTTTTCTGCTATGTATTCAAGATGGACAGTGATTAATATTTATATGTATTTATATGTTAGGGTGAAGGTATATACATATGTATGTATATAGCATATATATATGTGTGTACTTTATGTATGTGTGCACTTTTGAGAGCAAGGAACATAATTTTATTTTTTGAAAGAATTTTATTAATTTTTTAAAAACAAACATATGCAAACAAAACACAAAACATAAAAACATCTTTTTGGAAAGCAGCTTGATCCCAGGTTACATCTTTTTGTACAGACATAAATTCAAGTTCATTCTTACTTTTATATAGCATTCCATATCTTATTTACCATTTTACATTTTCTATATAGCTTCTCCCCTCTTTTCATTCTCTTAATTCTATTTTATTTATTTCATCTCAATTTAAATCATTATACTTATATCCTTTGTCTGTTCTATTTCAGCTGTCTATTATCTTTTCTCATTAACACAAAATTTATTCTGTAATCACTGATTGGAGTATGACGCCTTAATATCTTTCCCCTAAGTTTAACACTTAAAATAATACATAATTTTCATTTGGATTCTGCGTAGTACATTCTAAAGCTACACTCAATATTTTAAAATAGGAATTTTTTTAAAAAATATATAATATAATTAAAACAACAATCCATAGCAATTGAAATTATATCGTTAAAATTGATATTCATTTAAGTTTTAAATATTTTACACATTCCTTTCCAAATAAGTATCATGCTTCTATGGGAACACATATATTTTGCTTAGTTACTTTCCCCCCCCCCATTTCACTTATATTTTAAAATATTATGTAATGACAATGTTCCCATTCCTTTTTAGTACAATTCTCTCATATTTCATTTCATTTATTTTATTCAAAACAAAATTCACTAAATTATATTAAATATTTTATCCCATTTTATAATAATATGTTGTTCCAATTTTCTAACATTATTTCAAATACAAATAGAACAATACAGTCTTATGTACCTTTGCAGAATCTCTTTTTCAGTTATATTTTTACCCATTAACTCTAAATAAATCCTGTTTCTTTACATCTTGTTTCAAACCTTTATAGCTTCTCTTCCCTTCCTTCCTCCCTTGCTTCTCCACTCTACCCTTTTTACCCCCTTGTCTCTTCATCTTCATTTCCCTCTTCTGTATTCCTCCTTTCTGTTGCTTTCTAACAATATATCTACTTTTCACCTTATTTTTCCCTTTTTTGGTTGTTTTTTTAAGTCTTAAATTCTCCATTCTCTTTCCCCCCTTTCCTCTTTCTTCCCTAGATAAAGTTGCTTGTTCATTAAAGATGGCTTCTTCTTCATCCCAATCTTCTTGTTCTTGTAGTTTCTCATCCGTAGAAATTGCCATTTCTAAAAAATGAAAAACGGAGACAAAAGAGCCCTTCCCTTCTTGTTCCTCTTCTTTATATTTTATAAATTCCATTTTCAGTTCATCCACAAGTAATGCCATTGTAAAAAATTTTTTAAACAACCCAAATGATTTTAATCATTCAAATAAGAATTTCCCAAAGTCCCAAAGTCACCAAGCAATCCAAATACACACAGTCTATTTCATTTAACACTTTCTTCTTTTTTTTTCACTTTCTCTTCCTGGGGTTGCAATTCAGTTACAAAGTTCCAATTAAAATGTATCTTTTAGAATGTATCTCACATACATGAGGACATGTAGAAAAAGTCATTCTTTAAAAATATTTCACGATGAAGGAAGTCATTTTTTCAGACCAAAATATCTGCTGCCAATGAAACACATTTGAAATGCAATAGAAAAGAACGGCTCCCAAACCAGTATTTTAATTTCAGAAATATATTTCCCTCATTACTACTCAACTGTACTATGACTGGGAGAAGATACTACTGTACATAGGTTTCAGAATGAACAGGTGACAAGCTTTTCCAGGACTCTTATATATTAATACTAATATCTTGAACTGTCTCTGGGAGATATTAAAGTGCCACTAAGGTGCGGTGAGCTTCCAGAACTGCCAAGTTTTCTCATGGAAAATGGAACTCTGAGTCACAGAGTGGAAATGGTTAAAATTTACAGAAAAAAATGTGTGTGTATGTGTGGGCACGTGGGTTGGTGGGTATGTGAGTGGTGGTTCTTTTGATATACTTCATAGATACTCACACACATCCCTTTATCTTCAAGTTGCTTAGCAAAGAATAAGTGAGGCTCAAGTACCTTGAACGAATGTTTGGACAAGCCTTTTGAATTAACAAAATCAATCAAAGTATCATCGATACTTTGATTCCATCAAGGCATGTAATCCCTCCTCCTCCTTCAACAAACAATTGGCACATACAACCTCACTAAGCAAATTCTGTTTTTCTACATTTTAACCACTGCTGCCACTGTCTTTGTTTTACATAATCACAAATGTTTGCTGATCGATATTCATTTAAAGTACGATATTTCACCAACTCTTTCCCCCCTCCCTTTTGTTTTTCAATTTAGGCTGACATCTGCTGGCCTGAGCTAATGGTTAGGCCAATAATACGGAATATAATGCAATTTCAGATGGGGGTCCCTCTTCCCTTTTGTACTTTTAACAATGCTTTGAAACCAGAACCAAGCCACTGTAATTATACAGACAATTCTCATGGAATAATAATTTGGGGAGAGAAAGGAAAGAAGGCGAAGGATAAACAATAGCAGCAGATGAAAATTACTTTGCCATAATACTCTATAAGCATTACAAATCCAATGCACTGCATTCAAAACACAAACAGCCAATTGGAGACATCATATATTGGGCCAATTAAGCTTATATAGAATTGGGGCCATTTAATGGGGACCACCCTTTGGGTCATAATGAAAAGTCAGTATACACGCCCTCTCTTTTAACCTTGCAGTACAGCTCAGTGGGAGAGGAATGGCTAGCAAGGATCTCCAGGGGAGGGGGTTGATATGTCGGAAGGTAATTTAAGGAAAACACTTGTCTTTGAGCAAAATGCATGGGATACTTTCAGTAATTTGTGCCTGTCCAAATAACGAAGAGCAACAAAATTGCTAAAGGTAGATTGATGGGCTGTAACAAAAGGATACTAAGACATTCTAATTGGGGGGTGGGGGGGAAACATCCTACATACCATACATAAAACATCAAGATGAAGCCTGGGCATTTTCATGACAAGTTTGTTCAGAACAGCCTGCAGAGTTTGAAAACAACCCTCAAAGACACTCAGGTTCAAAAAGAGGTAGCAAGTTGCATCAGAAACAATCCCGGATATTGCTTCTCTGCATGAGTTCAAACTAAGCAATGTAATATTAGAAGACTGTCATGCAGCCAAGGAGGCACTGTCAGTCTCTCCATAGAGTCCATGCTGCGCTAAGAGAATTACTGATTGAAATGTATCTAATAGAAAAGGAAAGGAGGAGCCATGTAGGAAATGGGGATGAATCAGGATGAAGCCCTCAATTGGGTTTTTCTTCCATACCTTCTGACAATGAACAGAATATATAAAGAGGCCTACTGAAAGAGAGCAAAAGGCCTTTTAGCTGGGCCAGCCTTCTACATCCTGATGCTCCCCTGTTGTGCTAGATCATAACTCTTACAATCCCCCAGGTAGAAGGGCTATTAGGTAGGGAATGGTGAGAACTGTGGTCCAGCACAATGAGAAGATAACATATTTGGGAAAGTCAATCCGTATAAATTTTCCAAGTGCTCAGCTTAATATCCTCAGGTTAAGGAGAGAGAAGCAAATACTGAGGATAATGAGAGTTGTCCTACAATTCTACAGAAGCCCAGGTATCATGGAATGCATGGGTGACCTTGAAGAAAGGGGAGAAGAGAGGATGCTTACTAGGAAACAATCAGATGAGAGGAGCAGGGGTCCTCTGTCACTTAACAGTCAGAGAAAGAAGCTAAGGAAGGACCTGCACTAACGGGGCAAGCAGTTAAAAAATGGAGGGTTGGAAGTTTGTACTTTCAGACTTTCAAGATTCTGTTAATGTAGTCTAATGTCAAAATAGATTTGCTCTTCTAGTTTAGTTTCCTGTCTGGTTTATTCAGGAGGGCTGACAACATGGGACCTTACATTTTTGTTGAAAATCAAGCATTATTTATGCAATGATGGCAAACTACAATCATTACATCTTATTGTGTATTTCAGTTAAATCAAATATATGGAGAGTGATATATATTTATTTTATATGAACAAGTTTGGTTAGTTTGTGGGGGGTTTGTTTTGATCATTTTATCCTTTATTTATCAACATAAATTAACCAGTTATATCAAGAATTATTTTGGACACACTTTGGTACATTCTCTTTTCTTATTCCTCCATGGCAACTGAATTTAAATATTTAAATGTTGAAACTAAAATTGAAATTATCTGTGGCTTGATGCGCATAAGTGAAAACCCACCATTCATTAATGACCTGAACATATTTTAAGCAAAAGTATAAAGATTGGGATGATTTTTTTTATTTTATTTTTCTGTGTAAGGCATGTACTCTTCCACTGAACAGCTGGCAAGAACAAAAGGAAAGCAATTAACATCTTTTGGCTTATTATTTTTACTTGGTTTACTAAGAATGAATCACAGAGCAAACAAATGGAGCCCCTCAGCAATAGCAGCATAAAAAAAAATCATGATTTATTCCAATTACATTATTTTCTCTTGAAATGACAGCTTAAGAAGAGAAGACCCTTGCTTCCAATTCATGTGAAGAATGTCCTCCAAAATGTTGCAAGTTGGTAATATAATAAGGAAAAAAAACAAAAACACACGCACATACACAAGAGAAAAGGAGTAAAAGGAGCAAACTGGAAGACCAATTTGACAAGGCAGGAATGGTAGGCAATTGCCAGATGGCCACTTGGGACCAGGGTGCTCTACTGTTGATTATGTATTGTAGACAGTTCTAACATGTCCTTTGCGAGCCTTTCAGCACCTTGGAAAGCTCTCAAACATAACTTGTTTCTTTTTTCCGATTGGGAACTCTGTTTTGGAGGCAAAGAGCAACCTTTATATCTCTTGCAGCAATGCTGAAAGAAATATAAAGATTATTTAGGAATATTGTATCTGCAGATTTGCAGATACTACAAATAATACTCACTAAACAAAAATGTAGGTTGAAGATCTTCCAACTCTGCAGAAGTAATGTTTGAAATTTTAAGATCTGTTTTGATTTTCAGGTTGTGGTTTGGGGTCTTTGGTGCTTTCTGAGTTTGGTTGTTTTCTTGCAAATGTTTTGTTACCAAAGTAGGCAACATCAGCAGTGCTAGTAGGGAGTAGGATTTACTCTCATTTTATATACTAAGCCTTGCCCTATCAGGCATGACTAAATGCCGAAGGCACACGGAACATTGTTACCTTCCCACGAAAGTGGCCCTATTTTTCTACTTGCATTTTTACATGCTTTTGAAATGCTAGGTTGGCAGAAGCTGGGACAAGTAATGGGAACTCACTCCATTATGTGGTGCTAGGGATTCAAACTGCCTTTCTGATCGACAAGCTCAGCATCTTAGCCACTGAGCCATCACAGCCCCAAAATACAGGATACTGACTACTAATATTATATACTTCTGATAATGTGAGCTTGAAAATGTGTGGGTGATGAAATTTTAGACCAATTATACTTTCTAGCATTTAAGCATTTAGGCTTATATACCACTCCACAGTGATTTATAGCACTTTATGGGCAGTTGCAATGTACAAGCATTATTTGCATATTGTCCCCAACAATCCGGATCCCCATTTTGCCAACCTCAGGATGGAAAGTTGAGTCAACCTTGAGCCCCATCAGAATTGAACTCCAGGCGGTGGGCAGAATTTTGCCTGGAATGCTGCATTTTAACCACTGCGCCACCAGGATTTGCTGAATAGCTTTTAAGAGCAATTCCAAGTAGAGTAGATTTCAGTAGTCCAATCAGGTGGTGATGGTCTTCCTTCCCCATGTAGTGTTTCACATTTCTATTTCGTGTCTCAACTGAGATTCTGCCACATTTCAATTCAGCATCAAACCATATATCCAAAAATTGCAGTGCCCCAATTTTTGAGTTTGTAATGCTGGCTAAGATTTCTTAATGCTGTAATCCCAATCTATCTGCAGCATACCATGTTAGGCAAGATTATTATATAGGATTATGGCTAGCATGAGTGGCATAAAGGAATTTCTTCCCAGGGAGACTCATTTTAGATATCAGTGATATACAGTATTTACAAAGGACACATCAAATCATTATGTTCTTGGTAGTTACACTGGTTTTGTGACCTGCTGTGGTAATTTGTGTTTTGAGATCTATGAGATACAATGTCTTTTAATTCATTGTGAAATGATCTTTACTTATGAAATATTTTATTATTTATTGACTGGATATGTTGTACATGACAGACAATATATCAATATTTGAAATAAATAAAATGCAAATGTAGCATATTCCTGTCTAATTTGTTAATGTCTCAATAATCATGCAGAATTACTTCTGTCATTAAAAATCAGGAAGTTCAGTTACTCTTGACATGAAGGGAAATCACTTAATTGCCCATCATACAGTATTTTTAAAAAGCATATCAGATTCTATACCTCCTTCCTCCCTTATAATTTTTTTTGCAAATAGATGAACTAGATTTTCATACATATAGAATGTATACTATCTATCTATATCATCTATCTCTATATCTATCTATTTATCTATCTATATCTATCAATATGGATATGGATTTAGATTTGGATATGAATATAGATATTAACCAAATAGGTCTCTGAGATATGTGAAAAGAAATACTGTTGCATTTGAATGCAAATTTGGATTTTAAAAGCAAAAAGTGTGTGAGAAATTGGATCAGGCAAGGAACAAAAAGAGATCATTATCCAAGTCAGAGCTAATAAAAGATTTAGCCAGTGAGGCCATCCCAAAACAGTGGACTTCTGCTAGAATATTTAGTAAGACTAGAAATGAGATATACAGATGTAATGCTTGTGTCCAAAAAAATTTGGAAACATTTTGAGGGCCATTAAAGGGATGTTAATAAAGCAATATTTTCCAGAATGAATACAAACATAAAATACTCTTAATTGCACCACCAGTCACTATCTATCCAGAATAGTCTGCAATCAGCAGTGAATGCATGATTCATGGCTGTATTTCTCCAGGTAAAATTCTGCTCTATTATTCATGAATTAAAAACCCATCAATCTCTAGAGCCACTTCATGCAAATAGTTCTCTTTGCTACTCCATTCTAATCTTTACCCGGTGCTATTTTTCTACTTCCATTTCTGTCTACTTCTAGATAGAAAAACTATCATTAAAGACTGAATATTAAAATGAAGGTTGCCTGAACTGCGAGCTGGGTGGCAAATAAATTTGATAAATTAATAACAATAACTCAATGAAAATGAAAATACTGGCTGATATTGGCATAGTTTGGATTTATTATGCTAGAGTTAAAATCATAATCAACTTTCTATGTGTTTTGACATCTTTTTGTTGCTGTGGTTTTTTTATGGGATTAGTCCCTGTCACTTTGCTTTAGAATCCTTCCATTGTCTGAAAATAATATCCAGGTAATCCTCAATTTATGTACATTCATAAAGCGACTGTTCAAAGTTATAGTGATGCTGAGAAAAGTGACTTAAAAATGCCCCTTGACCTTAGCAGCATTCCCGAGTGGTCCCAAGATCGCATTTAGGGTGCTTATCAACTGGCCTATATTGATGACAGTTGCAGCATCTTGGAGTTCAAATTTCAGATTTGCTTAATGAAATAGCAAAAGAAATAATAAACATGGGCATCACTTACTTAATTTTGGAGCTAACATGTTATTTCTATTCATATCTGCACTATGGGAATAAATACCAAATGATTGGAAGCACTCAGCCTAGCGATTAGTAAGTAGCTATATAGTTATTAGCTATCTGTAGAGAGCTGCGGCAGCGCAGTGGTTAGAATGCAGTACTGCAGGCTACTTCTGCTGCCTGCCGGCTGCCTGCAATTTGGCAATTTGAATCTCACCCAGGCTCAAGGTTGACTCAGCCTTCCATCCTTCTGAGGTGGGTAAAATGAGGGCCCAGTTTATTGGGGGCAAGATGCTGATTCTGTAAATCACTTAAGAGAGGGCTGGAAAGCACTGGAAAGTGGTACACAAGTCTAAGTGCTATTGCTATGGCTATTATATGCTGTCATTGGGGCAGGGGGTGGGAGTTGGGGGTGGGTGATTTATTTATTTCATTTTATTTTTCAGATTTTGTTCTATTGTACATTATGAATTTATTCGATTCTTTTTGTTACTTTTTATTGCTTTTTATTATTTTAAATATGGTTTTACATTCTGTAAGCTGCCTCGAGTCACCAAGGTGAATAGGTGGCAATATTAAAGAAATAAATAAATAAATAAATAAATAAATAAATAAATAAATAAATAAATAAATAAATAAATAAATAAATAAATAAATGGATGGATGAATGGATGAATGGATGAATGGATGAATGGATGAATGGATG
>BLBF01000056.1:17277284-17287924 GCA_015471245.1 Laticauda colubrina
ATGGATGAATGGATGAATGGATGAATGGATGAATGGATGAATGGATGAATGGATGAATGGATGAATGGATGAATGAATATTACCTCTCCTTCGCTTTACCTTCATTTATCAGCTGAACATGATCTGAATCCTCTTCCTGATCCAATCCAATCATTTCTTTTTCTCTTTTCATCCCAGATACAGGTGGTCCTTGATTTATGGCAATTGAGCCCAAAATTTCCATTGCTAAGCAAGATAGTAGTTCAGTGAGTTTTGCCCCATTTTACAACCTTTCTTGCCGCAATTGTTAAGTGAATCCCTGTAGCTATTAAGTTACTTACATGGATGTTAAGTGAAACTGGCTTCTGCATTGACCTTGGTTGCAAAAGGTCATTTGCATGGTTGCAAATAACCATGGGATGCTACAACCCTGATAAATACATGCCGATTGCCAAGTGTCCAGACTTTGATCATGTGGCTATAGGTATGCTGCAATGGTTGTAAAGGTGAAAAATGACATAAAGGTCCATTATCACTGGCCTTTTTTTTTCTTTTTTAATGGCCCCATAATCCATTGCATTGGAGTGGAGTCTGGGCAACTGAATGGAGATGAATGTTTACTGGCCAGATGCCCTTCCTGTCACCAATGCGGAGTTTTGTTTAGCACATACATTCTCACTGTGCTCAGAGAGAGAGAAATATCTGCCTGTACCTAGGATTGAATTTACAACCTCCTGATTGTGAGGCAAGAGCTCCACCTGTAGGCCACCGCACCACTCCCAATGATCCACTGAATGAATAGTTGTAAATCAAGGCTATCTATATTTTGGACAGATTGGGATGTTTTCCTTGGAAACAATTCTTGCGAGTCACTCTCGTTATATCAGTCACAGATAGAAGAAGGAACTCCATATCTGGAATACATATTTGTATAACCTGCATATCTGATTCCTCTGTAATGTTAGATATAGGATGGATGAAGCTGGAGTTCTCAGCATCCAAATGTTTTAGATTAGAGCCATGAATCACAATAATAAGCTGATAATCAAGCAGATTGAATGTGAAAAGGGGCAAGTTGTTCTTGGTACTTTAATGCTTATGGTTGAAGTGATGCCAATTATGAGGATGTGAGTTATTCACCACAGCCGATGTTTTGATAAATGTCTAATACGTCAGTGCCACATGCCCAGATTTCAGGAGCAGACAGCCAGTGCACTGTCTCAAAAAAGCACGGCAATACACATAAAAACAATGGAGGACACTAGAAGGTCATTGTTTGGATGGAATATAAGACTTGTAATAAAGCAAGGAAAAGAATGTTGCTAATTGATTTATATGTGCAGTGGAACTCCAGAAACACATTAACATTTCCAAAGTTATCATGGGAATAAAATTAAGAATTAATGGTCCTACGGAGGTATAGCCATAACTTTATTCAGACTTCTTTCACATTAGCAAGAGAAAATAAATAAATTTTGCTGGTTCATCTATCAGGCTATGCTACCATTGTTCAGTATGATAACACTGTGCATAATATAGCCCTAAAATCAACAACCAAAGGAGGAAGTGACACACATCCAGTTTACTACTGGAGCTGTGTATACTATTTTAATCCTACTGGTTAAATTCACAAATCACACAAAGATGTGGTATTTTGTTTTTTGCTTAATGTGTAAACAAAGCTTTTTTGTGTAAACAAAGCCACTACGATTTGCAGACCATGGTTTATGGTTTAGTTCCGTGATGGCGAACTTATGGCCTAGGTGCCACAGATGGCACACAGAGTCATTTGTGCGGACACGCAAGCTCCAGCCAAAGTTACCTGCATGACGCATGCATGTGCCTCCCAGTATGATTTTCAGCCTGTTTGAGGGAGTTTCTGCCCTCCCAGAGGCTTTAGGGAAGTCTCTGCAGCCCTGGGAGGCCGAAAAACGGGCCTTCCGGAAATACCAGAAGTGCTGAAATGGGCCCGTTTTCAGCCTCCCGAGGCTTCAGAGGCTTCCCTCAAGCCTCCAGAAGGGCAAAAACTCCCTCAAACGGGCCAAAAATAATCTGAGAGGTGCACACATGCACAGTGCAGTTAAGAGAGGCAGGGCGGGGTGTTACATGTGCATGCACAGGAGGGTAGGGAGCATTGCATTATGGGTGCTTTCGACACACCACAGCGAAAAGGTTTGCCCTCACTGGCTTAGCATGTTATCTGTATCTAACTTGTGGTTTCATGAATAATTGCTCATGATTTAAGCAAATCATGGTTTAGCTTTATAAGTGAACTCTGATATTGATTTGAGGGCTAGCATATTCTGATGGTTTGTTATACTTCACATAAACATTGTGCATCATATTTGAGATTTTTCTATGCCTAAGCACTTTCAAAGTATATGTGAACACTTTCAGTTGTGTATGAACTGTTCGGGCTCTTTTGACATTATTAGACCCACTACCAGCTCCACTGTTTCTTTTACCCTGTTATTACAGTATAAGCTAGTGCAGCTGGTGCCAACACTTGAAATTTCAATATTTGACATTTGGCTTCCAATATTTGACATTGTCCATTTACAACATTTGACAGCCTGCGTTTGCTACTCTGTAGATGACATTTAATATCCAATGTTGACATTCACCATATGATAATCTTGTGAAAGAATATTAGAGGTTGGATCAATTTTGTGGAGTTGAGAGTAGTATGTGGAACAAATCCAGAATGTTGAAGGAGTCACTGGAGGGGAGGGATTTCAGACTCAAATGTGAATGTGTAAGCTTTTAATCCTCTATGTTCAAATGTGGATTTTACTTCATGTGCAGTAGTGGACCTGTTCAATGCAAATCAAAAAAGTATAGAATTATTTTGCATTTCCAGTCGGAGTTGCTGAATTCTCAGCAAACCTCAATTGTGGTGTGGTTTGTTTGGTTTTCGCTTAGCATTCTTTGTGAATTGAACCATTATGGTTTGCAAACCAAGATTTGCAAACCATCTAAGATGATCAAAGGCAGAGGTGGTATTCAGTAGGTTCTGACCAGTTCTGGAGAACCAGTAGCAGAAATTTTCAGTAGTTTGGAGAACCGGCAAATACGGCTTCTTACTGGAGATTTTACAGTATCCTTCCCTTGCCATGCCCACCAAGCCATGTCCACAGAACCAGTAGTAAAAAAAAATTGAATCCCACTACTGATAAGAGGACTGGAGACAAAACCATATGAAGAATGGCTGCAGGTTTGGGGTCTGGCTAGTCTAAAGAAAAGAAGAATTAGGGGTGACATGATAGCAATATTCCAGTTTTTGAGGGGCTGCCACAAAGAAGAGTGGGTGAAATTATTCTACAAAACTCTGGAGGGCAGGATGGAATGTATGGAAACTAAAGCCCCTGACCCACTGCACTTACAGATGCAAAGAGGATGTAAAACATTAAAAAAAGCTTGACATCCGTTGGAAAACACTATGCATCAGTTGGAAAACACTATGCATCCATTGTGTACTCACTGCATACGTGTTTCATATGCTCTATCCCTCAAGCATCCGTCCACTGAGATTTCATCTGCACAAGAAGTTTTGAGCTGCACAAAACTTTGTGAACGGTGAACTTTGTGCCGTGTACAATGTACAGCCATGACATATACGGGCAACAAACGTTCTATGTCCGTTATCATCCATTAAACATCCGCTGTATCCAATCTGCATCCTCTGACCATCCCCTCAACTCACATCCGCTGCACTGAAAACAGAAAGAGGGAGGAAACGAAAGGTACACGGAATGTCTACAAAGCGTTAGTAGCATGGAAATAGAAAGGATTAAAATGGACAGAACGTTTGTATCTGGGATGTATCTTGTATATTTAGGATGTCTGGAGTATGTCTAGAGTATGTAGAAGGACACCTAGCAGACAACCAATATTTCTGTCAGCCTTCAAGATCTTCGACTATTTCTTTGCATCTTTCGACTGCCATAAGTAACGGGGGGAGGAAGGGAAAGTCTGGGAAGTGAGCTGGAGATGTTAAATTCTTCTGTTGTGTAAATGGGGGGGGGGAAGCATACAATAGAGTTAGGTTTCTATTTCTTGTTTAGCTTTCTTTTCTCTGCGCAACTGCAACCCGTTATCAAAATATGCCAAGGTCAACGGACAGAGGCCTCATCATCACCTGAAGATGCCCACATGATCATATTCACAACTTCTAATTGGAAGTGTCATTTGAACTATTGGGGGTGGGAACATTTCCATCACTTTGTATATGTGAATTGCGCGCCTAATTTCTCAGATTCAGAATTCTTTGGTTGCTACCACTTCACTTTCAGTAAAAGATGTCTTTTCTCTAAACTAAAGAGTCTAAGTATTTCTTTCCTGGATTTTGAATGGAGCTCCGCCTGACATTATTCTGAATCTCCCACCAGCCCACCCGGAGAGAATACCCAATTTTCTTCTGGGAGCCTGGACATCATGTCATCTTCAAATAATGACCAAGAGGATCCGGGCGGGAGGGCAAGATTCTGTGCTGGTGCAGGAGGCCCAATCGCTAGCAGAGCTCAGTTTGCAAGAGGATCCAGTGGTGAAGCCCAGATGGTCGGTGGGAGTTGGTTGGAAAGATCTGGAGGAGGAACCCCCCCCCCCGGGGTCACAACTACCTGCCAGCGTGGAAAAGAGGAGTCTTGGCAAGAGAAGGAAAAGAGGGAACTCTTGCTGGATCAAGCCAGAAGACTCCTTAATGAAGCCTTTGAACAACCTCAAGCTGCACAAAGGTATGAAGGGGGAGGGGAAGTAGCTCCAGCCAGAAGAAGCAGAGCAACTCCCTCTCCCATAAATCAACCCGATCCAGCCGCAGCCCCGGGGCTTTTAGCGGGAGGTGTGATTCCTAGAAGGCATAGAGCTCCTAGGCTGCCTCCGTTAGAAGTAAAATACAGGGGGGATCCCAAAACCTTGGGATTTTTCCTAGCTCAAGTTTGGAGCCATATGGAAGAATATGGGGAGGATTTTCCCTCAGAAGCAGCCAAAGTGAGGTGTGTTACCAGGGCTCTGGAGGGAATAGCGGCAGAGTGGATGGTGACCTTGCATAATGATAATGCTCCTCAGCTGCTGAATTATAACCTATTCATGGCTACATTGCGGGCTAGGTTTGAGGACCCATTGGCAGAGCGCAAGGCCCGAATTAGGATGAAAGCCATAAAACAGGGGCGGAGGTCTGTGGCTGACTACCCAAGAATTTAGACAGTTAGCCGGCCATTTCCGAGGCTGGCCCCAAGAAGCCCTGATAGAACTGTTTAAAGATGGTTTAAATGAAGATGTGTACCAGAGATGCACTGCTAGAAGAGACCCCAATGACTTGCAGATGTGGTACTTGCTGGCAGAAGAAGTGGAGATTGATTTAATCCGAAGTAAACGGCGGGGAGGTTATGGGTGGAGCAAGTTTCCCCCCCCACATCCTCAAGAGGCTCCTAAACCTCAGAAGGGATGAGTGGCAGCAAGACCCAACCCCTCGGCCTGCTTTCAATGCGGGAAAGAAGGTCACCGGGCTGTGAACTGCAGAGTCAAGTTGGAGCCAAAGGGGGCGCCAAAGGAAGGAAAGAAACCTGAAAAGTCCCCAGCGAAGCCTCACGAAACAGCACTAAAGTCGAAAGAGACAGCAGAGGTCGCCCCTCCCACAGGAGAGGAATCAGAAGCCCCAGTGACCCCTGAGGAGGAGGATTCTGACTCGGAAGACGACTTCCTGGTAAGTCCAAGCGTGGGCCCTATAACCATTCCGGTGAAGTTGATGGTACCCAATTCAGGGGTCGAAGAGGAAATGCTAGCCCTGTTAGATTCTGGGTGCATAAGGTGTATAATCAACATGGAAGTAGTGAAGAAAATGGGCCTAAAGCTAAAACCTTTGAAGATGCCCATTTCCTTTTGCCAACTAGATGGATCAGTGGCTGGAGGTTGCCCCGCCCGTTTTGTCACGGAACCTATAGAAATGATCATGGGAGAGCAAGATGAGACCCTGCGTTTTATTGTGGTCCCTGGGTTGGAGCAACCATTCATACTGGGATTGCCCTGGCTCCGGAAATGGAACCCCCAGGTTAACTGGAGAAAAGGGTTGTTGCGCATACGCACAAAGCAGCGACCGAGAGGAGGGGCCACATCCCAGCCGAAGCCTGAGGACCTAATTGAAATAGCTTCCACAGGTACTGAGCCCATGAAAGATGAGGAGAAAATTCCCAAAGAGTATTGGGATTTAAAAGAAGTGTTCAGTGAAAAGGCCTCGGATGAGCTTCCGCCTCATCGGCCAACAGACTGTGCTATTGAGATTTTGCCTGGGGTGAAGCTCCTGAAACCAAAGTTGTACTCAATGACCCACGGGAATTGGAAGAGCTAAGATTGTTTATAGATAAAAATCTGGAACATGGTTTCATTCAACCTGCTAGACCCCGAGTAGCAGCCCCAGTGTTGTTCCGGGAAAAGAAAGATGGTTCCAAACGCTTGGTGGTGGATTACAGAAATTTGAACGCTATTTCTGTGGAAAACATGTACCCCCTTCCTTTGATGAAGGACATGTTGACCCATTTAGCGAAGGGAAAGATTTTCACAAAGTTGGATTTGAGAGAAGCATACTACCAAATTTGAATTAAGGAAGGGGATGAGTGGAAGACCGCTTTTAACTGCCCGATGGGTTGCTTCCAATTCAACATTCTTCCTTTTGGTTTACAAGGGTCCCCAGCTGTATTCATGCAAATGATCAATCAAGTGTTACATGAACATTTATACAGGGGGGTTCTGGTTTATCTTGATGATATCCTTATCTACATGGAAACTCTGGATGAACATGTGAAGTTAGTGCGGTCGGTTCTACAAAAACTGTGTGCTGCTAAGTTGTACGCTAAATTGTCAAAGTGTGAATTCCACCAAGACAAAATTGACTATTTGGGATATCGCATTTCATCTGAAGGCATAGAGATGGATCCAGAGAAGGTGCGTGCCATTCTGGAATGGGCTCCACCATGCACCAGAAAACAACTTCAAAGCTTTTTGGGATTTGCAAATTTTTACCGGCAATTCATCCTGACATTTGCTAAGATAGCAATGCCCATCACAAATCTCTTGAAAACAGAAGGGGAGATGAAGCCAAGGCCAGGAAAGCCACTGGAATGGTCCATGGAGTGCCAAGCCGTTTTTGAAAAGCTAAAATGACTGTTTGCTGCAGAACCAGTGCTGAAGCACCCGGATATGGACACTCCTTTCGTGATTCAAGCCGATGCAAGTGATGTGGCGATTGGAGCGGTATTACTTCAAGCCAACGAGAAAGGGACCTTACCGCCTTGTGCATATACCTCCCGTAAGCTGTCTGAAACATGAGAGAAGATGGGCCGTCTGGGAGAAAGAAGCTTTTGCAGTTCGTTGGGCCTTGCTGACCTGGAGACATTTCCTGGAAGGAGCAAAACACCCATTTGAGGTATGGACTGATCATAAGAATTTGGAAGCCTTAAAAATGCCCCGGAAACTGTCCCCTAAACAAGTTCACTGGGCCCAGTACTTCAAGTGATTCAATTTCTCCTTGAAGTACATTACAGGCAGGAAGAACTTCATGGTGGATGCTCTCTCTAGACTACCCCAATATAATAGTATGCACCAGGAGGTGATAAGCCCAATTGTCTCAGCCAAACATCTAGCCGCCCCAGTGATCACCAGAGCCCAAAGGAAGAACCAAGAAGTGGTTTTATCGAATGACCTAACCAAACAATTAAAAGAAGCTTTAAAACTGGACGAATGGTTCCTGGCTCATTCAAGTGACTATACAATTAGAGATGGCTTGGCTTGGGTGGGGGCCAAGTTGTATGTGCCACAGGTGCTGAGGGGCCAAATACTACAACAGGCTCATGATTCTAAAGCAGCTGGCCACTTCGGATTTGTGAAGACCTTACATCTGGTTAAGCGGCAATTCTGGTGGCCTACTTTAAAGAAGGACATTGAAGCTTATGTAGCTAGCTGTCCAATTTGTGCTTCGGCAAAGAGACCTCCTGGTAAGCCAGTAGGATTGTTACAAAATGTAGCTAGACCAACGACTCCCTGGAAAGAAATCTCTATGGACTTTATAGTGGAATTACTCGAAAGTGGTGGAAACACGGTCATCTGGGTAGTGACTGATTTGTTTTCCAAACAAGTACATTGCATACCTTGTTCTAAGATTCCCTCTGCTAAGACGCTGGCTAAACTGTTTATTTCACATATCTATAGGTTACATGGCATTCCAGAATGCATAATCTCTGACAGAGGGGTCCAGTTTACCTCAAATTTTTGGAAAGAGTTCCTGAAGTTAATAGGCTCCGCCCAGGGGTTAAGCTCCACCCATCACCCCCAAACTCATGGGGCCTTGAGAGGACTAATGCAGTGTTAGAACAATATCTTAGATGTTACATAAATTATCAACAAGATAACTGGTCCGAATTACTACCGTTTGCCGAAGTGGCATATAACAACTCTGTACACAGTAGTACTGGATTTACTCCATTTAAAATGGCTTCGGGACAAGATTTCGTTCCCATACCTGAACTTCCTCGTGAAAAACCTAACATCCATTCATTGGATGAATGGATAACTCAACTCCAACTTAACTGGCCAGTGACATGCAAAGCATTAGATGAGGCCCATCAAGCTCATAAGAAATTTGCAGACAAGAAAAGATCCCCACAGAAAGAATATAAAGTGGGCGACAAGGTTTTCCTGTCCACCAGATACCTGCAGACCACTCAAAAGTCAAAGAAGCTTGGTCCTAAGTATGTTGGTCCTTTCACGATTGAACAGATTATAAATCCTGTAATAGCAGACCTGGACTGGGTAGGAGCAGCTTCAGCTGGGCCTTGAGGGTTGTGCAGAAGTGCTGTTATCTTCTCCTTCATCACCTGGTATTGGGTCTCGGGCAGGTCCCTGAGGGTGTGGCTCACGTAGGTGATGAAGGTGTGGTGGTCCGAGGATCCTCTGTCCAAGTGGACCAGCTGAGAGAGAAGTTCTGTGCTGGTCTTCATTCTGTCCCTGATCTCCAACAGGACACTGTGGTTCTGGCCCTCCAGTCTACCTCTCTGCCTGCATCCTGTGGAGCTGGGTGTGGGTTGGTCTCTGGTGGCTGCTGCTTCTTCCTCCATTTGTGACAGGGGATCCTCCAAGTCCACCAGCATGGGGAGTGCAGCTGTTGGGGGTGTCTCTGCCGTGGGGCCCTCTGAAGACACCTGCCTGGACAGGATCGCTGGCTCCTGGCTGGAAGAGGACTGGCTGTCTGTGGGCTGTCTGAGAGAGAGGGGTCTCAGAAGGGCTGCTCCTTGGTGGCGGATCTCACCTTCCAGAAAATTGCACTTGGCCGTGATGTACATCTCCTGGTCTGTGAGCTTGACAGCAGCCTGCCCGGATTTCTTGAGGTGTAGCTTGCCATACCAGGTATGCATGTGCTTCCACCATCCCAGGAGTACATCTGCGACAAAGCTCTCTACCTTGTCTCTCCAAGCTGCCTGCTTCTTCTTGGGGTCACAAAAGAGTCTGTGGCCCTTTCTCCAGAGGTACTCGTTCTCCCTCAGCCATTCCAGCACCTCATCCTCATGCTCCTCGGAAATGGTGTACGGTTTCCTCACTCCCTTCTCCTTCCCTTGCCTCTTCCTCCCTCTGGCAGGGCCTTCAGGGGCCTGAGCAGCAGGGCCTTCAGCAGCAGGGCTTTGAGGGCCTTGGGGCTGGTCCACCACAGCAGCAGCAGCAGCAGCAGGAGCAGCAGTAGCAGCAGCAGGAGCAGCAGTAGCACCAGCAGCACCACCAGCAGCAAGAGGTTCAGAGCCAGTGCCAGGGGGTGGGATGCTGGTTCTGGCTTTCTTGCCAGGGCTGGAACGAGTAGGCAAGGGCTTCCTGTTCTTCCCTGACTTTTGAACCATGGTGTTCCTGCAAGATCTATGTGGCAGCACGTCTTTCCCCTGAATGCTGACTGCATGCATGCTTCATATATATATTTTATATCCATGGAGCTGACACAATCCATACTCCCCGCATGTGCAGTGAATGCTTTGCATCTGATATACATCCACGTGGCATCCGCTTTGCTTCCTATAGGCGTCCGTGATGCATCCGCATTATCTGCTATGCATCCGCCCCTTCCGCTATGCATCCGCTTCGCAATTCTCCCCCGGAAGCCTTTCGGAGGTGTCATCCGCTTCCATCCACTGTCATCCGCTAGGCTTCCTATGAACATCCGCTTAACATCCCCGCTACGTACTACCCATGTCCATTCTTCTCCGTTCTTTTCCATTCTGTTTATGCACATTTTTGCCACTTTTGGGAGCGGATGACAACGGATGGAGCCACCCCCAAAATTTTGCTTGTCCACTGTGTCCTTTATGCATATGTGTTGCATCCTTCGGCCAGTGGGACCTAGCCTTAATCAATGAGAGAAACAATCTGGAATTAAGGAGAAACTTCCCAACAGTGAGGACAATTAACCAGTGGAACAGCTTGCCTCCAGAAATTGAGTATGCCCCACCACTGGGGGTTCTTAAGAAGAGACTGGACAGTCACTTGTCTGAAATGGTATAAGGTCTCCTGCTTGAGCAGGGGGTTGGACTAGAAGATCTCCAAAGTCCCTTCCTATTCTATTCTATTCTATTCTATTCTATTCTATTCTATTCTATTCTATTCTATTCTATTCTATTCTATTCTATTCTATT
>BLBF01000056.1:17323580-17352202 GCA_015471245.1 Laticauda colubrina
TCTCTATCTCTATCTCTATCTCTATCTCTATCTCTATCTCTATCTCTCTATCTATCTCTCTCTCTATCTATCTCTCTATCTCTCTATCTATCTATCTATCTATCTATCTATCTATCTATCTATCTATCTATCTATCTATCTATATCTATATATATTCATGTTTGACTTATAGTGTTCTGTGTCGCGGATTTTCCTTCTCCTTCCTATAT
This sequence comes from Laticauda colubrina, assembly GCA_015471245.1. Taxonomy (NCBI): domain Eukaryota; kingdom Metazoa; phylum Chordata; class Lepidosauria; order Squamata; family Elapidae; genus Laticauda; species Laticauda colubrina. The sequence continues at coordinate 17,323,790 of BLBF01000056.1, forward strand.
GGTTCTTCCTGACCTTGGAGAAGAACTATTTAATGATACAACCTGCAGTTTTGAAATTAGCCTGTTGCCCATGGCAAGTAGTAATTCTTTATAGGTGAATAGCTTGTCAAATTCATCCGACGCATATATGCAAAGGAACATATATTGCTTTCTTCTTTCCCTCATTGGATCTGGATGGCCTGGCAAGTCCTACAGATATGCACCCAGTTCTCTTATTGACTCCAAGGTCTTTTCCCAGCCTTCTAATTCTACATTTTGAATAGCCTCTAAGACATTTTAGACTACATTCTCTTTACAGCATAAACTCTACATCAAAGATTAAATAATCTTTCTCCTCTCCAATCCTTGTGTAGTTTTACGATCTTCTGACAAGGTTACCACCTGCTCAGTCAGCAAAACCAAAATTCTTGCTTTTATTTATCACTCCGCTTTCTCTTTTTCTGCATAGCTCACCCATTGCAGGCTGTGCTGCTTCTATATAATGGATCTTCTTCTCTTTGGGACTTCTTCCTAACTAATCAACAAAATTTTCTAAAAATTACCTTCTTATTGTTCATGTTGACATGCAATTGTTTTTTCTTCTGGCTCTCATTTTGGTCTCTTCACCTCTGTACAAAACAAATTTTTTTCACTCATTAATTCCCTCATTAATTCCCTTCAAATACTACACTGATTTCCTGGACTCAGAACCTGCTCCAATTTTTCAGAATTCTAATTTTTTTTTTAAAATTTTTTTTATTAATTTTCTACAAATAGACAAACGTACAAAACATTAAAAACATCTACTCTCATATATACTTCCGGTGTATCGGTTGGTTCATCAGTTTTGTGCATTCATTTTATAGTGTCAATTACAGTTATATTGCATAACCACTCATATTGTCAATCCATATTCTAATATTACTAAAAAAAAATAAAAAAATCTTTTTCTGACTATACTTTTAATCATTCATGCTTTGTGAGATAACAATACTTCAAACAGTTTATTCTATAACTTATCATATAATCATAACAAATCAATCCTAAAAACCCTTCATATATATAATACTAATGCTCTATTATTGTATTTTATCATCTAACCATTGATAAAAAAAACCCCAAATTGCATAAAATTGTTTATCTTCTTGTTCTCTAATTTCAAATGTCAATCTACTCATCTCAGCACATTCCAATATTTTCTTAATAATTTCTTCCTGCAATGGTATTTTCTCATTCTTCCAGTTTTTAGCAAATACAATCCTAGCCGCTGTTAATACATTTACAATCAAATATTTCAAGTCTTTATTATATATATCAGGTAAAATTCCCAATAAAAAGATCTCTGGTTTCAAATCTATGTGTTTCTTTGTCATTTTTTCCAACCACATGTAAATTTTAGTCCAATATTTTCTGGCATTCTCAGAAGTCCACCACATATGATAGTATGAGCCAGGTATCTGATGACATTTCCAACATTTTTCAGATTTGTTCTTGAACATTCTTGCTATTCTTGTCAGGGGAAGGTGCCACCTGTAAAACATCTTATACAAGTTTTCTTTATATGCTATTGACATTTTCATTTTATAATTTTGAGACCACAATTTTTGCCATTGCTCTAAATCAATCCCATATCCAAAATTCTTCCCCCAAGCATTCATAGTTTCTTTAACTTGTTCTTCCTCTAGCTTAATTCCCAATAAATAACCATATAACTTTTTAATCACTTTCTCATCAGTACCCATCAATATCTTATCTAAATCAGTCTGTTTATCATAAAATCCTTCCATTTTAAAATCTTCAACATATCTTGAGTGTATTTGCGCATATGAAAACCAATTCATCCTTATACCTTGTTCCTTAGAGAATTCTAATTTTTATTGCCCTCTTATTTCTATTTTCTTTCTTCCACTCAATCAGGTTTGATTCTTGGACACTGTCCTTGCAGTTTTCTTGTCAAGGTTTTTCAGAAATGATTTGCCATTGACTCTTTCTTTGGGCTGACAGAAAGTTATTGGTTCAGGTCACCCAGTTGGCTTTGAGTCTAAGGTAAGACTAGAACTCCCAGTTTCCCACTTCCTAGCTTGATGCCTTAACCATTGCAGCAAACTAGCTTGTGTCTCTTTTATATCCCCAGTTTCTACCCTTCAGTCAATAGCATCACCCTTCATAATATTCATCTTAACTCTGATTGTATTTATAAACTAATGTGTTCTGGAAGGTCAAAGCAGTGTATTTATATAATGATTATTTTATTCCCAGAATAATAACCTTGTAAGCAAATTGAACTAAGAGGTTATCACTGGTCCAAAGTAATACAGTTACTTCTTTCTTCAAAAAAAGACTTGAATCATCTCTCATTTGGATTATTATAACATGCTGTGCACTGAACAGCATTTGGAATGAAGTGGCACAGGGAGTTTTTGGTGTTTTTTAATGTGATATCATTGCTGCTCATCCACAAACTGTTGATTCCCAGTAAGCCAGCTATGTCTACAGGGTTTGATTTAAGATGTTGGTTACCCCATTACAAGGCAAAGGACCAGTTTATATAGGTAGTCCACTACTTACGACCACAATGGAGCCCAAAATTTCTGTTGTTAAATGAGACGGTTGTGAAATGAAGTTTCACCCCATTTTATGACCTTTCTTCCCACAGTTGTTAAGTGACTCACTGCAGTTGTTAAGTCAGTAACATGGTTGTTTAGTGAATCTGAGCATTGATTTTGCTCAGAAGGTCTCAAAAGGTGATCACATGACCCTGAGACCCTGCAATCCTCACAAACATGAACTAGTTGCCAAGCATCCAAAAGTTGACCAGGTGACCATGGGTATGCTGCAATGGTCCTAAATATGGAAAATGGTCATAAGTCACTTTTTCAGTGCCGTGGAAACATCGAACAGTCCTTAAATGAACAGTTGTAAGTCAAAGACTATTTCATGAGGGCCTGCTCTGGGTCCAAGGGTGGATCTCTACCGGTTCAGACAGGTTCTATAGAACTGGTTGTTATGACTCTGTGCAGTTCTGAGAAACGGCAAATTGTGCTCCTGGCTGGCCATGCCCCCTTCACTCACCCCTCCCCTCCCCACCCAGTCAGTCCTTATCACACATGCGCAACATCGCACACATGCCCGACATTGCTGACTGGGTTCTTCCCCACCCAGTCACCCAGTAAGGTATTTCTTTTTTTCCTTTCCTGACAATCAGTTGTTCCTATGATTAGCTAGCCGGGATTCTCCTTGCTGTCTTACTGCTTCACCCAGGAGGCTTCCCTGAGGCCCAGGAAGGCAAAAAATGGAGAGGGGTGCAGTACCCGTCCCTCCTGTGCTCTGTTTTTTTTCCTTCCTGGGCCCCAGGGATGTCTTTTGGGAGCAAAAGCGACCCCCAGGAGGCTTTCTTAAGGCTCAGAAGGCCCAAAAACGTGTGTGTGTGTGCCCATCTGGTCATGCCCATAGAACTAGTTTTAAATTTTAAAAATTTAAAAAAAACCCACCCCTGTCTGGGTCCCATCCATCAAACAATGCCATCTTTTTGAACTCCAAAGTAGCATGTCCTCTCAGTGGCTGTGATTGCACAGTAGGATAGCATCTTCCCAGAGATCTGGCTGGCTCCTTCACTGTTAGCCTTTTGTAATGCTCTGAAGATCAGGCTGTCCCCCAGGCATTTGGGCTGGAAACTTAAATGAGGTGTGTTAGTAATGTGGTTTTCCAACCCCACCCCACCTATTTGGAGGTGCTCTTATTATGCACTATATGCATGCTCGTATCATGCACTATACAATACGATGGTGATTTTAATATTTGTATGCCACTTAGTCATTTCTGTGAGGTGGATGGCTCTATAAATCAAATAAATAAATATTGCTTGAAGCAGATTCTGATAACAAATGAAAAATTCAATTTGGAAAGCTCCATTTACCTTTATCTTGGATTACTGTGTTTACCCAGTTGAAAGGTTTTTATAATTCCAGATTCCTTCATTTCTCCACTTTAAGCATTTTGAACATCCATTACTAGTGCTAGGCAGCATAAAACCAAATGTACTGATTTTAGCACCCCTTGTAATTTGCATAAATTTGTTGAACATCTGATGCAGATGCTTGCACTTATATACCATTGATGGAGATAGGATAGTCACTAATTTTAATGGGCAAGATCTTATTAAGCAGTGACCTTTTGAATAACTGCTATTTCATTCTTTCATATAATGAACAGCAGAGCATGTAATCATTTAATTTAACCACGGTCTGTTCATCATTTCCTCTTTGACAAGTTTTTCTTCATTTTCCTCACATTCCATCATGTCCAGTAGTAGATGCTTTGGTAAACCCAGGAACTTCTGCTTCAGTATTGATACTATGAGTGATATGAGACTAGACCGAAACCACCATACCTAAAAATGGTAAAGGCAAAAAAGCAGGGTGAACAAAAGCCAGGAAAAGCTTCCCCAGGAAAAGGAACCAAGTCATTAAGGAAACAAAAGGCCAAAAGTTGGGCTGAGCACATGACGAGCACCCCCACAACCAAAAAAAGAAGGATTTGGGGAGGATAAAAGAGATTTATTTATTTATTTATTTATTTATTTTATTTATTTTTGTCAATTGCTTACAAGATAATAGATAGAAATAAAAATATAGTTATGAATACATGGATACATATAAGAAAAATAAAAAAATAAATAAAAGAAACAATAGGACAGGGATAGTAGGCACACTGGTGCGCTTATGCATTATCCTGAAATCTGCCCATTCTCTCAATCATTTTTGGACCTCAGAGTTGGCAGCTTCTGTCCCTCTGGCTACTGCCTTACAACCTAATTGTGTATATTGAGTAAGGATGGGAGAGAGAGGGGGGACAACACTGACTGACTGATTGACTATAAGTTGAACCTGAGAGCACACTTGTGTAATAGTGGCTTTAATCTTACTACATCATCACCTCCACATCTATTTGGGAAAGTTTGATATTTTCCCACTAACTAGAAGTCCCTTTACCGATCTCATCAACAGAACCCATAGATGTCAAAATGTTTTTATTTCATTGATTTAAATTTCATGTTTTAAAACATTTACCATATTTTACAAGGAATTTTTTTTTGGTAAGCAAACACTTTCCTTTTATTTATTTATTTTCCAAATTTGAAATTCTTCATCAATGTGTTCTCTTTCCTCCTTTTATTCCTATTCTGGATTGTTCTTTGTTTTAGCATTCCTCTTTTGATCTTATCAGCTAGGACTTTTACTCTATAGAATGTACAAATATAAATTAAATTATGATCTAATATGACAATACAATATGAAATGGTGGAAAATTGTACTAACTTTCAAAAATCACATCACTGAAATTCAGCAACATGGTCACTTTTGACGATACACAGAAAGAACTGAAGAAGCTTCTTGGATGAGAAGTGAAATGTTTTCAAGAGAAAAAAGCACGTTAAGTCCAGGAATCTTTTGGAAAAGAACCTTTGGGACAATCATGACCATCTGGATAACTGAGAATCTCTACAGATACAAAGAAATAATTTCTAAAATGCAATTAGAAGGAGTTCTGCTAGAAAGCTGTCATGTTAATCTTCATAAAATATTGCACATTCTGTTGCCATCGGGTTTGTTCATTTCAAGATTGGCCAAATCAATTGAGCTGACTCACAGCATAATAAAATAACAAAAGTACAGTCAAAATGTAAAAAAAATATTAAACATGATGGTGAATCTGATGAGAAAAAACAAAACATATTATACACCCAACCATCCAGTCACAGAGCTTGGAACAAGAGCCAGATCTTTCAAACCCTCTAAAAGTCATTATTCAGGAATGGTGACATATAGCTTCTAATGTTTCTGCTTGGTATGGCAAGAGTATTTCCTAAGAATGCATTAATTGATTACATTTGAAAGGAACATCAGTTAAAAATAGTTATGTCTTGGCATCCTCATACTATGTGCTTATTTATTCCATCACACAATGATAGTACATGTGTAAGACCTCAATATCAGAGAATAAATTTGATTGGATTTAAAGTGGTCAATGAAGGCCGTCATATTGGGCATAAGGTTTACATACCTTTGTAACATTTACTTCTGCTCTAATTGACTGATAAGCATCATTGTTTGGTGGTGCTATTACAAAACACTTAGTAATTCAATTGCCTATTCCATGAATTAATGCTTCTGCTTTCCTCCATTATCTCTCTCTTGCTTTCCTGTTATTGCTGTTGGTCCATTAGCTGGCAATCATTCACTCTTCTGTCTCTTTTCCAAGCCTTGTAAACTGATTCAGATTTTCTGTCCTTATTTTCATCCCCAGCCATTTTTCTTGCTTTACAAGGGCAGTTTTAAATTTCTGCTCAGCTTTGTCTATGATGCTTGATGGCAACACTTAGTGTGCAGATGTTTCCAACAATTTCATCCATGGTACAGCAATGCATTCTTGGATTCATTTCCAAATGGCTTACAACCAACTTAAGATGATAAGAATTGAACTCCCAGAATTCCACAGCAATCTGAAGGTGGCTGAGGTTGAGAAGCAATGAATTTTGAGGGTTGAAGTCCACATATCTTAAAATTGCCAAGATTGGAACCCCCAAGTCTACAAAATATCACAAATAGAGGTTAAGCTGGGGGTTTTCAATTTTTATATAGCACAAGATAGCAAATTTTTGTTTCAAATTGGTATTTTTGGGGGTTAAACTGCTTTGAAAGCATTTGAAAAGCAATAAATAATGATAAGTACACTTCTAATAATACTATATAAAATAACCTATGCTTAATCGTGGTAAGAAGTTATGGCATTTGTTTTTACTGTAGACAAGCATTTAATTTTGTTTAGTGGAGTTCACACAAGAAAATAAACCAAGATTAGACATAGTTTGGAGTAAATCCTGTTAACTGTTAAGAAAGAGTGATAGAACAACATTGCTTGTTATATTCACTTAGGCAATTCTGATTCTAGCGGTATATTTTTTGAACTCAGTGTTAAAATAGGCTCCCTCCTCCTCCTCCTCTTCCTCCTCTTCCTCCTTTTCTTCTGTCTGATGCTGTGTAGCACTATTTTGTTGACAATTTTTGGAACCTTTTGTTGTCCAGGTAGTCCTTAACTTATGAGTGCAATTAGGGATAGTTTTCTGGTCTTAGGTTGTTATGGTTGTAAGTTGAAGTTCCCATGTGACTGAACCTGATACATAGCATTTTTGCAATAGTTGTTAAGTGAACACTGTGATCCTATGAAGCTATTCTACCGGGGATGGGCTGCAACCATTTTAACTGGTTCTGTGAGTGCGCATAACATTAAAAAAACACCAATTTGAACTTTTTACAGGGCAGCTCCAGTATGTAGAACAGCTGAGGCGTGTGAAATCCACTGTGCTGCATGAATCAGCTGAGCCAAAAATAGGACATATAGGACAGGATAAGGTGGTGGCGGGTGAGCATCGGAACTACCGGTCCACGAGAACCAGTCCAAACCGGCAGCAGCTCACACTGCATTGTTCTTATTGTTCAAAAGGGGATCACATGACCCTGGGACATTGCTGCTTTCATAAGTATGAGTCAGTTGCCAAGCGTCTGAGTTTTGATCACATCACCATGGGGCTGCTGCAATGGTCATAAGTGTGAAAAATGGCCATAAATCACTTTTTTCAGTGTCATCGTTACTGTGAATGGTCACTAAATAAACTGTTGCAAGTCAAGGACTTCCTGTACGGCTCCCAAACAGACAAGTTTCTGAATAAGAGCTGGCAAATCAGGGTCCGTGATGAGTTATTTCTTTTGCTTACTATTCGCAACAGGTTAAAAGCCTGAAGATAACTTGTCAGAATAAAGAGGCCTATCCAAACCATTCAGCTGGATGAGCCCATAAAGCGAATCCAAGCATGACTGTGAGCCTAATTTCCTACTCAGTGCTCAGTGCTTGCATGGGAGAAAAAAAGCAGCCAAATACTCTGTATACAATAATATAAAATTGTAAATGGACCAGAGGTAATAAAAGATGGGGAATACAACTACTTTGCAGTTATTCTACCAGATTGCAGCAATTAAGCAAACCACACTGAGCTTCCTGGATTGCATGTGTGTGTGAGAGAGTGTGTGAATACAGAGAGAGAGAGAGAGAGAGAGAGAGAGAGAGAGAGAGAGAGACCCAGATGCCTGCTTTTATTCAGACATTTCTTGTGGCCTTGTCAGTAAATGCATGGCTGATTGCCTTTGCCTTTGCCCCTGCCTAGGTCTACACTGAATACTGAGAGATAGTCAGTGTCAGGCAGGCACAAGATACAGGGCTATTATTAGTAAATCTCCCCTAAGGGTTATTTTTTTTTTTGACTCCCCACTGTTGTTAATTCCTTTCTGTTACTGTGAATGATCAAACTGAAATCCAAAAAGAAGATTTAGCTCAGAGGAAATTGCTTTTACTTTTTACCTTCTTCCTCACCTCACATGTCTTGGAAATCTTTGCAGCTTACATTCATCCTTTAGATGAATCTAAACATTTTAGAAATTTAAAAATGCAGGGTCCAAGGTTGCAGAAAAATAAGTTAACTTATCCTTAACAGGCTGGTGACTACCCAGCCTTTTCTGAAAACACCTCCAGAGATGGAGAACCCACAACCTTCACAGGTAGACAGTCCTATTCTTAGACAGATCTCACCATTGCTTAGTAGTGGGATTCAAATTTTTTTACTACCAGTTCTGTAGGTGTGGCTTGGTGGATGTGGCATGGCATGGCAGGGAAAAGTTACTGTAAAATCCCATTCCCTCCCACCCTACTAACCTACTTTCCAGCTCCATTCAGCTTTGCAGGGCAACAAAAGAAGACCTAGCTGATCAGCTGGGAGAGGTGGTATTTGCCAGTTCTCTGAACTACTCAAAATTTCCATTACTGGTTCTCCAGAACTGGTCAGAACCTGCTGAATACCACCTCTGCCATTGCTCCTTGTATTTAAGTGAAATCTAGGTAGCGGCAACTTATTTCTCATTGTAGTTTCTGTGCAAAGGAAAATAATTATGGGCAATCTTCCCTGTGGCATCCTCTTATGTAGTTCAATCTATGGCACAGGGCCTGGATATCTGAGAGATGGAGTGTCTCCAATCATTTCTGCTTGCTCAGTATATTCTGGCAGATGGGTTGTACTTCAAGGTCCTCTCCATTAAACACTCTCATCCTGTAGAATCCAGGAAGCATGGCTACTTTGTCTTTGGGGGATTCTCAGCTGTCCAGGTAATGGTTGTCCAAAAGGTGCTTTTTCTTCAAGAGGCAACTGGACTTTCTGGTTTTTCTTTGAAGGCATTTTGCTTCTCATCCAAGAAGCTTCTTCAACTCTTTCTGAAGAAGCTCTTCAGAGCTGAAGAAGCTTCTTGGATGAGAAGCAAAACACTTTCAAAGAAAAATCAGAAAGTCCAGTTCCCTCTTGAAAAAAAGCATTTTTGAGACACGGCTACTCTGCTGCAGCCCACACCCTCTGGAGCAGTATCCCTTCACAGATAAGAAAGCACCCTTTCTCCTAGGGTTCCAGAACACTTTAAATATCAAGTTTTGGATTCAGGCCTGGGATTGATGTTGATTTGCTTAAAGCCAGTGGTGGGATTCAATTTTTTTTTACTACCGGTTCTGTGGACGTGGCTTGGTGGTCATGGCAGGGGAAGGATACTGTAAAATCTCCAGTCAGAGGTGGTATTGGCCCTTTCTCCAAACTACTTAAAATTTTCGCTACCGGTTCTCCAGAACTGGTCAGAACCTGCTGAATACCACCTCTGCTTAAAGCCCTTCTTTTGTTGATTGTGTTATTTGTCAGATTACTTTAATCAGGACTATCTGTCTGATTTTAAGTTTCTGTTTTTAATTGGTTTCGTTCGAGTTCTGTATGCAGCCCAGAGTCCCTTGGAGATGGATGACAATACAGTAAGTAAACAAACAAACATTGATATGTCTGTGGAGATTGTCAAACATCCAGGTAACAGTTGTCCCAAATGTGCTGTTCAAAAGGCAACTGGACTTTCTTGGGTTTTTTTCTCCTTGAAAACATTTCGCTTCTTAGCCAAGAAGCTTCTTAAGTTCATGAACTGATGAGAAGTGAAATGTTTTTAAGGAAAAAAAAACAAGAATATCCAGGACAAACATTGATTTCATGTTTCCCTGGGGGTTGTTTTCTTCAGTCTGAACATCCATGTTCCTTCAATCATCATCATATGCATTGCCTTAAGCATTGTATTATATTCATAACTTTTCTCTGAATCTTTTCTCCTGAGTATCGACCCTGAAGATGACATATGTGTACCCATATTTTATATTAGCCTTTTTATTAACTTTAGGTTTGTAGTAAATGAATTTAATAATACTTCAGATTTGCCACTTTCTAACTATTGAGGGTTGTTGGTTTTTTGTAAAGATAAAGGGGGAATATTGTGCCTAGGTGGCATTCCTTTGCCATGGTAACAGAACAGATGCCTGCAGCTGGCTGAAGGTGGAGTTTGGAGTCACCGGATTGTTGGACTGAGAATTGATTGGAGATTGTGATTCAGGGAAGAAGTCTCACACTTTTGCTTTTATGGGGTGTAATTCCAGATCCAAGTCAGAATTGGAATTACACCAAGTCCCTGGCCAATTTAATGTGTGCCTAATAAAAAGATTTTGTAAGGAAGATGGATGCCTTGGATTTTATTTTTTAGGACATATTACTTGGAGGCTTGAGACTGGAAGTGATTCCCCAAGATAATACATAATACTTGGATTGTGGTCTCACTAGAGTAGAGTTAAATAAGGACTTAATGTATTTTTGATGTCTTAACTACCTGCATTAGTTCTTAACTTCTTCATCTCATGCTGCTAATTTATGTTCAGTTGAGTGATGACCACACCCAAATCCTTGAGGTGCTTCCAAGTCACAAATTTTGCCATTTTATTCCTACTCTATATTTTACTCCCAAAATATACAGTCTATTACACTTCTCTCAGTGAGAAGTGGGTATGTTGTTCCTCTCTCAGGAGATGATGTGTCAACCTGTCTGGATTACTGAATTGTCATTCTGACAACCAGACCTCCTAATTTTGGTTCATCTGCAAATTTGAGAAATAATCTCCCAATCTCACTGTCATATTAGTGTGTTAGTATATGCTTCCCACCATCAAAGTTCTTTTTCCTTGTTTTTGGACATTTGTTTCAAAAGCATGGGAACAATTTCCTTCTTTCTGTAATTGATGCTACAGATTGCATTAATTTAAAAACAGTACTGTGTTAATGTGTGTCTCCCTCTTCCATTTGTGTTGTTCTCCCTTTGGTTTCCATAGTTTCTAGGCTGTTTGAATGAGATATCTTTTCTGTTACCTAACATCCATGCTGTTGCCCCTGGAAAAAAAAATCCAAATTTTTGTTTTAGTCAAGGCAAAGAAGCAATGCAATTTCATGGGTAACAGTTAAAATTGTGGGTCATAATGAGCTTGTGCCTTTGCTGTGGGCAGTGATTTTGCTGTAAGCAGCTGTGTAATTTGCCCCCTTGAAGCTTTTAGGCTGAATGCTATCACTCAGAAATCAAACTGTAGCCAGCACTGTTAACTGAATGAACAACCTGGCAATGCGTGGTGTCATGATTATTTACTACAACTACAGTTAATAGACAAACCATCCAATCAACTGCCCATACATCCACCATGGAAATGGACAGTATACAAAACTGGGTAATAGATAAATAAGTCAGAAGAAAGGGGCTTGTCAAAGGACAAATTGCAGCTATTTAGCCTTGCATCAGCCGGAATGATGTCAACTTGTTCCAAGTTGCCTAATTACATGCCTCGCCTTTTGCTGGCATGAGATTTCAGAACACTATACTTGAGAGCAGTTCCACCATTCAGGAAATCATTATCTATAATATCAGAGAAGAGAAGCCAGAAGGACGAACTGCTTTACACAGCTTGCCTACAGCAAAAAAAGTCTTCTTCTCGTCCAAGCTCTTTTCATTTCTTCTCTTTCCCATCCCCCCCTCTTACTATGGTCACTGTTGCTCCTGCTTTTTGAAAAGCATCAATTACATCTCAACCAATTTCTCCTATTCTGATTCCTGTTGGTACTATGAGGTAGCTCTGCTTCATACTCTATCTAGTTTTAACCTGGAGGGGGCCTCCCTCTGCTTCACAGGAGATGTTTTGCTCTGACTTTTAATAGAATGGAATGGAACTGAACGGAACAGAACAGAACAGAATAGAATTGGAAGGGATCTTGGAGGTCTTCTAGTCCAGCCCCATTCTTAGACAGGAAACCCTATACCCGTGATAGCGAACCTATGGCACGCATACTGGAAGTGGCACAAACTGATTCACTGCACATCTATGTGCCTTCCTGCCAGCCGATTATCAGGTATCTGCCGTGCATGCACAGGGGGAGAAGTGCAGGTGGGAGACTCACATGCATGCGCAGGGGCATGGGGACGCATATGGGGGTTGCTGCACATGCGCAGAGGTGTGTGGCATGTGTGTGTGGCCACGTGCACATGTGCATAGTTGTGGGGTTGTGCGCACATTGCATTATGGGTGCAGGTGCACGCACTTTTGGCACGCGACGACAAAAAGGTTAGCCATCACTGCCCTATACCATTTCAGACTAATGGTTGTCCAGTCTCTTCTCAAAAACTTCCAGTGTTGGAGCATTTACAACTTTTGGAGGCAAATCATTCCACTGATTAATTGTTTTGTCAGGAATTTCCTCCTTAATTCCAGGTTGCTCCTCTCCTTGATTAGTTTTCACCCATTGCTTCTTGTTCTGCCCTCAGGTGCTTTGGAGAATAGCTTGACTCCCTTTTCTTTGTGGCAGTCCCTGAGATATCAGAACGCTGCTGTCATGTCTCCCCTTGTCCTTTGTCTCCTGCTTTCTCCTGTTTCCTTTACAAGGTTCTGATATGCTCCAGAATATATGTGGGGAGGTTGAACCCCAGCATTAAAAATTATAATGAACTATTCGCACATTCCTTTTCTGCTATGATTGTAAACAATTGCTTTATGCATTAGAAACAAAAGAATAATAGGAGAAGGTGAAAGAGAATATTCTGAGCTGAAAATTGCTCAGCAATTTGAATACAGGTAGTGCTCTACTTATGATGTCAATTGACATAATTGTCCTCTACTTATGAAGATTGAGGGCAAAGTTTCCATCACTAAGCAAGATAGTTGTTAAGTGAGCTGTGACCTTTTTTGCCACAGTTGTTAAGTGAATCACTGCATATGTAAAGTGAGTCATGCAGTCATTAAATGAATCTGGCTTCCCCCATTGACTTTGCTTGTCGGAAGCTGTCTGGGAAGGTTACAAATTTTGATCACATGACCATTTACACTTCAGTTTGAGATACAGACAATGCAGACTCCTCCCCAACAGCCTGCGTCTGTCTTCTGCAGTGAAGGGACACAGGGCAGAAATCATCCTGCAGCCAAGAAGGCTGCACACCCACTTGCACTACTCAGGTGACCCTGAAGACACAAATGAACCACCAAGTGCCCTCAACGACTCTAAAAAGAATGCAAATGACCAGCTGTCTGCAAGGAGTATAAATCCTTCCATTCCCTGCCATCCAGTCAGAGCTTAAGAAGCTTCTTGAACGAGAGGCAAAATGTCTTCGAAAACAAAACAAAACAAGAAAGTCCAGTCCACCTTTGGGACAATTTCAGAGTGCTCCAAAATGGACTGGGATGAGATAAGATGTCCTCATGGGAACATTTTGCTCAAAAATTGGTAGCAGAAAGTCTTTGTTCAGTAGTTAAGTAGGATGTGAAAGTCGGTCATTGTCTCTACTCCTTAGATTGGCTGTGTATCACAGCAAGGTCTAAATTTCTTAATTAATTTCACCTGCTTATGTTCTTAGACTAGGGATCCCCAAACTTGGCAACTTTAAGACTTGTGGACTTCAATTCCCAGTTGGCTGGAGAATTCTGGGAGATTTATTTATTTGTTTGTTTGTTTATTTATTTGTTTATTTATTTATTTTGTCAAGCATGCATTTGATAATGTATATAAATATGAACATGATTATTAATACATGAAATAGATATGAATAAAAGGCCACATTGGTGCACTTATGCACATCCCTTAAAGACCTCTTAGGAATGGGGTGAGGTCAACAGCAGATAGCCTGAGGTTAAAGTGTTTGTGGTTAGTGGAAGAAACCATAGAATGAGATTATTCCAGGTATTGACCATGCTGCTGCTGAAGTCTTATCGAGTTTTGTGAGGTTTACCCTGAGTTTGTATCTATTGTGTGCTCATGTATTGTTGAGGTTGAAGCTGTGTTGACATCCACAAGTCTTAAAGTTGCCAAGTTTGGTGACCACTGTCTTAGACAATTGTTTCTGCTTGTTCTGCATCTATGATGTTAATCTTTGTCCCTGCCCTAAATTGCTCTTCTTTTCCTTTCCACTCAGATACATCTTGCCTTGTAGATCTAATTCAGCTCAAGTGCCAATTGAAGCTTTGAATTTGCACATGTTGCTCAGATCATGCTTGACTTTGACAATCATGAAGACACTAATATTTTCATCATGAAGAAGTAGTAGGGGGATTCCCAGGTCAGCATGGGTCCATATTATAAAACTATAATACATCCATCACAGTGATAAATCCAATCTGTTTATTACAAATACATATTTTACTCTGCATTTTGTAATATTGCAATAGCAGAGCACATCTTTAGGAGAGATTTCTTATTTACTTAATCCTCTCCCTTTGATATTCCTTCCTCTCTCTTCCTCTCCTTCTCTCGTATTAAACCACTTATGTTACCAGCTGAGCTTTTGCATTTGACAAGAAGATACAGCTGTTTGTAAATACCTTTCCCCCACCTCCTTTCAGCATTATCATTGTAAAACAAGACTTGCCACCCAGGGACGCCGATTCCTTCTTGCTTCTTCCCTTAAAACTTGCTTTTAAGGCAGTTTCCCTGCTTTATCTCAAAGAAATCGCTGTACATTTTGCTTTCTTGGTGAATAATAAACTATTCTGACCTAGATTCTTCCACCTACCGTTTTCATAACAGACTCTATAAATGGTTGTGACAAGATAATATTCTGTGACGACCATTTCTTGACATCTCTGGAACAAAATGCTTGAAATACCTCAGCTGATGCTGGCAAAAGGAGCCGGGAAAGGAACTTCCCTTTACTTCTGATTTTGCTGTCACTCACTTGATGAATCTGTGGCAGAGGAGCAGTTTGTCTCAGTGTCTTGAAACTTGCGAATGTGAAAAATGATTGTATTGGGGGTTTTACCATTTGAGAGAGCAAGTATATAACTTCATGTCTGTACATATGACATTCACATTTCAGACTGTAAGATTATTAATCTAAAGCTCAGACATTTCACATTATTAAGAAATGGAATATTCTTGCAGCTTCTGCAGGTGAAGGCATCTTATGTATTTAGTTGGGATCAAATGCTAAGCAGAGTGGAGCAGGGGAAGACACCTAAAGAGAACAAAGGCCATTAAAGTCCAAAATCATCCTGGAAAAAGGAAATCACTTATTTAATATGCATGAATGTTTCTATGGAGTCACGAAGAGCTGCACTGACTATAAGGGAGATGCTATTTTTTAAAATATGGTCCGTCTAACGGATTATAATCAGACTGAAAATAGCATGCCTCTGTGTGATGTCTCTTTTGGATGACTCCTCAGATTCTTCCACAGAAGTAGCTTAAGGGAGGATGAGCTCATTCCTGGCATGTCAGGAACTGCATTAATTAATGACTCTGAAAAGCAAGCCGAAAGATATTTACAAGAGACTTCAGCAGGGTACATCTTGCAGAAGCAGACAGTCAGCGGAGGAGCTGCCTTCTGTGGTGGATCTGAGAGCATGCAGGGCAGAGAAAAGACAAGAGCAATGGAGATCTGCCAGATTACTTGGGAGAAGGCCCCACCCATCTTGATGGGCTGCACTGGAAAGCTATTTATCACAGCAGGCAGAGGGAGGCATTGTTGGGTGGCATTGTATGTGTTTGTTCATCGTGCTTCCTGTGTGACTTTGTGGCTTGGAGATTCTGAACTTCTCTTGCCAAGTGAACTCTTGTGGGTGTATTTCAGTTTGGCCTAGTGGATTTAAGCTTGTTTGGTGGATTTATTTGTTGGAGCAACTTTCTATTGTTTTATGGACAATTGGCCATTGCTTAGAAAACAAATCCTGGCCTGCTTGTAGCTAGATTTATTTGGGATAGTTCTGAAGCTGAATGAAGGGAATTGCTGGGGAACATTAATAAACTCTCTTAACCACAATTACATTTGTGTGTGAATGAGTGGAGCAGCACACTTCGTATATCAGTTGCTAAATGGCTTCTATTCCTCTTATTTATCAATTCCCCAATTGATAAAATGGGACAACTTACCATGGCCAACTCACTGCAGGACAGCTTGCAGAGGCCAACTTGCCATGGGACAATTCGCCACAGGACAATTCCTCAGGGGATAACTCAATGTGATAAATATTATCTGCCATTGTTTCTTTGACATTATTTCCATTGACAAAAATGTACATAATGTAGAAGAAACTGTGGCAGATAACTTTTATTGCATTAAGTTATCTCAAGTAGATTGTTTAACAGTGAGTAATTCCATGATGAGTTGTCCATAGCGAGTTGGCTGATGTAAGATGGCCATGGCGAGTTAGCCACAGTCAGTTGTCCTTGACCCTATGGTTGAAGCTCTGTTCTTTTTTCATGTTTCATGAGCTTCAGTAGTATGGGCAAAGCTGCCATCTTGATATATTAAGACCTCTGATGATGTCTCTGGAATATTTCTAAAAAAAACCAAAAGAACTTTAATATAATCACCCATCCATTAAGGTTTTCTGGATTTATACATTGTTTTCATTTCCCAATTTCATAGCAAGCAACAAGCGAGAGTAGTACTGAATTATAAAATAGCAATATATAAGAACAAAGAATTATAAGACTAGAACCAGAAACACTCTTTTTCTGAAAGATCAATACTTGGAATCCATGAAAAGGATGGTTTCAACAGAAACCAGCTAAAAGATTTTTTTTTACCAAGCAAAACATCTAGAAATTTAAGAAGAATCTCTATTTTGAAGTAGAGCCTCAGAAAAATTCCTCTATCTCCAGTATCTATTGGAAGACAGCACTATGTACAGAAAAACATTTTGAGGAGCTTTTTATGGGCTGATTTGCTCCATGTGATAACCAATAATTCAAGGATGCTACTAGCAACTACTCTTTTCACTGAACATCTGTCCTTACTTACATGACGTGAATCCAAAAACTGAATGGAGAAGGCAGAAATCCTGAGGAGAAAAATCCTATTCTGTGAATCCATTGACATGATCTTGCGATTTTTTTAAAAAGTTCAATTATTTTTTATTCAGTGCTTTTATTTTATTTTTATTGTTTTATTCTTCTACTGTTGTTATGTTTACATTGTTTTAATCTCCTCCCCATTGTATTGTTGTAAGCTGTTCAGAATGGATAGACAGCAAGATAGGGGAAAATTAATTTAACAGATAAATTTAAAAAATGCACATATGTAGGAAATCTGTTTTAATGAATACAGGTAGAGATAGTACTTGGGGAAAATTCAGATAGTCCTCACTTAATGACCATTTGAAGTTACTGAGTCAAAAATGTGGAGCAGCAGAGGTAGAAGAGCTGGCTCATATCCTGTCATGTCCCAGTTGGAATCAGATTCTGAGGGAGAGGTGGAGCAGCTGACAGGGAGTGGGAGTGTGGCTCCGGTGGCTGCGGAGGAAACTGGGGAAGGGTACAGGCCAACTGGGCATTCAGAGGAAGACCCTGGCCCACCCCCTCTTCATCCTAGGGCACACAGGGAGGAACGGATAAGGGAGAAATGTGATTTACCAGGGAGGAAAGGGCCCTGATCCCTTCATGGGCTGCAGCTGGGAAGACTGTTTAAAAGGGCAAACTGTGCATGGCAAAGTTGCTGGAAGCAAAGTGTGTATTATCTTTGTCGAGGCTTATTGGGTTTTGGTATCCTCTCAACTGTGTGTGCCTCGTTATCTTTTGGAAGTCTGCAAGTTATTATCCTGGTATGTCATGTTAATTACTTCAGCGTGGTTTGTGTTGTTGTTTTTTTATTTCTACTTTATCTGTATTTTGGTTTTGGACTGCATTTCTTCCCTCTGTAGACTGCTTTTGGAAGAGTTTGATCTCCCATCGAGGATAATTGGACATTGGGGGCCAAGTTGGAGGTATTAAAGGGGATTTATCTACTTTGGTGACTTTGTTGTTTTTGTGTCACGACCCGGATCATCACACATCCTATTTGACTGTTGCCTGTATAAGAGGGTGAGAGACAGCTACCTTGGCCCATATGCCAAACAAATGACCCATTGGGATCCCCATGTCAAAACAACTTACCTTATGTGCGGCCAGAATTCAAAAACAACATTTAATATGTCACAGTACCTGAGCAAAATGATTGGGGTAGATTGTAGGGGTGATACTGAAACATTATTTTATTTTATTTACCTATATATTAAATTATTGTGTTTTATTCCAATTTCATTTTACATTGCATTTTGTTCCAACTTCATTTTAAATTGTATTTTATTCCAATCTCATTTTAAATTGCTTTTATCGGATTTTAGCAATAATTTATGTTTGGAACTCTGCACTTTGATATGACCTATGGGCTAATCAATAAGCTATGTACTGCATGTGAGTGGCCATTTTCTCACTCTAATCTAAGTGTCAAAAATAAGTTATTTATGGCCCATCCTCATGGTTACACGATCGCCTATCTGGTGCTTGGCAACTGGCTTGCATTTACAGAATCCTGCAGTCAACCCAGCAGAAAAGGGCAAAATAAAATGGCTATTGGATAGCTTGAGTCACTAGATCATGTGTTTCACTTAGCAACCACATGATTCATTTAACAATTGTAATGACTCACTTCATGACCATTGGAAAGAAACATGCTTAAGGACCATTGTAAAAACAGTTGTAAAATCAAGACAGGCCATGTAGTGACTTGTATAATGACCACAATAACGTACAACCCAAATTCCAGGTCTAATTGTGGTCATTAAGTGAGGACTACTGGTAAGGAGACATAACTGGCATGTACTATTCTTCGTTAGCTGGTCAGACTCGTGATTTTCCGAAGAAGTGAGGCTCTGACTTTCTTACCCCTGCAATGACAAAGTCATTTCTCAAGTTCCTGCTACTATTCATTCACCCTCTTACCTGGGAAGAAGCAAGAACATTAATCAGTCAGAAAAATAATAAGCAAGATGCAGCAGACAATGGGGTTTGTTTAATTAAGATCATTTGTTTGGAATTGGAGAATTTATTATCTTCCTATTTGGTTTAGCCAAACATGCCTCCCTGTTACTCAGAAGATGGTTAACAATTTCCCAGTCGGTTTTAGCTACTAATTTAAAACCATTTGGAGTTCATTATATTCCACTTTTCTTTTTGTTTTTATTTTACCTTCCATCAGGCAACCCCTGACATAATATCTGTCTTGTGCACTGTGATGCCTGTCACTGCAGAAAGGAGAGAGAGGGGGGGGGAGGGAGAGAGAGAGAGAGAGAGAGAGAGAGAGAGAGAGAGAGAGAGAGAGAGAGAGAGATGGAATTAACTTTTTTCCAGCCTACATCTAAGCAGCCATAGCTGGAGTTCCAGGCGGAAGACAATAAATCCTCTCTTATTATATTGGGAATGAAATGTAACTAGGCTAATGACCATATGGATCAGGCTAATGTGAGCAGAGTTTAATTTAGTGAAGGCATGAATAAAATGGAAAAAAATCTTACTTAATTACCCAGCAAAGAAGTACATAATAATACGGCTGCAAGAGGACTCATCTTTTAAGCAGACAACCTTACAAGCTGAACCCTGGGGGGAAAATGAAAAATATTCCAGCTGTGAAAAGAGGCTGGGGAGAGGGTCATCCAGCATCCAGCAGCATTTTGAAACTGGTTTTCCTGAATGAGTTGCCACCTGCCATGTCGTTTTCTGGTCCTCTTTGGGTTTTCAGCAAGGGGTTTCCCCCGCCCCCCCACTCTTCACTGGTATATACAGTAGAGATGGTCCTCAAGTTACAAATGTTTGTTTAGTGACTGTTCACATTACAATGGCACTGAGAAAAGTGACATGATCATTTTTTCCAATGGCTGTTGCAGCATTCCCAAGGTCACGTGATCAAAATTTGGATGTTTGGCACTTCGATGCCTAGCATGGAAGAGTTGTTGCAGGAGCTGAAATGGCAAACTGACCACTTTGATTAAAAAAAAGAATGTTGATTATTTTTGTTTCCACATGGAAACCACTTCTGAACTTTGCTTGATGTGGAAAAGAATGAAACTCTGACTCTAGGATTGACAGATTAGACTGATAGATCTTTAGAGAAATGACTTGTTCACACTATTATGGAAAAGCAAAAAACTGTGATTTGATGTTAATGCCTTCTTTTACTGTAACAGAGAGAAATGGAAGTCCATGCTTCCTTTCTCCCACTCCTATCTTTCCTCATTTCACTTCAGAGGTGGTATTCAGCAGGCTCTGACCAGTTCTGGAGAACCGGTAGCAGAAACTTTGAGCAGTTTGGAGAACTGGCAAATACCATCTCTGACTGGCCTCTCCCTCATCTATTCTCTGCCTCCTGAGTGCCTCAGCCCATCAGGCTGGCACTTCTTTTGTTGCCCTGCACAGGAGAACAGAGCTGGAAAGCAGGTCAGTGGGGTGGGGAGAGAATGGGGATTTTACAGTATCCTTCCTCTGCCATGCCCACCAAGCCACACCCACAGAACCAGTAGTAAAAAAATGTTGAATGCCACCACTGCTTGACTTCCCCCTTCCCCCTCACTGTTCTTTTATTTACTTTTGTATTTTGTATTTCATAATGCTCTATAACTTAATAAAAAAAAATTTCTTTTTAAGTTGGGTCCTTGGCCACTGGCTCACGTTTATGAGAGTTGCACAGTATCTCTGGATCATGGGATCACCTTTTGCGACATTCTGACAAGCAAAGTCAATGTCTAAACCAGAGTCACTTAACAACCATGTCACTAACTTAATACCCGCAGTGATTTACTTAAGAACTAGCAAGAAAGGTGATAAAATGAGGCAAAAGTCATTTAACAATTGTCTCACTTTTAGCAATGGAAATTTGGGGCTCAATTGTGGTTATAAGACTATTGGTATATTTTAATTCATTCCCATATAAATGAACTAAGGGAATTTCTCACTCACCCCCTTCTTCCCACTGCCAAAAGAGGGAAAGTGATCTATTCACCTGACAAAAGTTTTAAAATGCTTCTTAATTATGCCTCATTGTAGAGGAAACCTTGACTGGAGCAGAAGAGGGCCTACCATATTCTGAACTAAACTTTCAGCTTGTTCAACAGGCTTAAGTGAAATGTCTGAATTATTCCAAGGGAAGTAAAATGAGTTTCAACAAGACCAATAATTTCACAGCGGGAAGAAAAAGCCAGAGTGGTATAATGGCTGGAATTGAAGCAACTTTGACTGAGACATTCTCTGTTTAATGTATTTCATGTGGTTCAGGTTTAGTTAAAAAGAGAGAGAGAGAGAGAGACAAAGAGAGAGACAAAGAGAGAGAGAGCAGGGAACATATCAAACCTGGACTAAAAGCTGCCACTTTTAACCCTAAAGTAGCTGGCCTCCACACAAATGACTCCAGATGCTTAAAACCACAGCTTCCAACAGCCCAGTCAGAAAGATAAGGATGACAGGTGTTGTAGACCCAAACATCTGAAGATAAGAAGAAATTTCCCTAGAGCGGGGGTCTCCAAACTTGACAATTTAAAGACTTGTGGACTTCAACTCCCAGAACTCCTCACCATGCTGGCTGAAGAATTCTGGGAATTGAAGTCCACAGGTCTTAAAGTTGCCAAGTTTGGAGACTCCTGCCCAAGAGTTTCATGGCATCCTGTTGAGGGGGTGTGGTTGAAAATGTGGCACTCTTACCAGGGAAAAAGTTCAATCCAACAGCAGTGATTTGCTCTCCCCACCTGGATTTCCTCAACTTGGTAGAATAAATACAGTAAGTGAAATGCTTTCAGACATCTCTCCTTGCCATCATGTTGTTTTGTATGCATAAGTTAACAAAATAACAATGGGCATTTTGAATCAATATGAAATTTATTTTCCCAAATTCCCCAAATCACAAAAAAAGAATGAAACCCTATACCATTTCACACCAATCACTATCCAATCTCTTCTTAAAAACGTCCAGTGTTGGAGCATTTACAACATCTGGAGGCAAGTTGTTCCACTGATTAACTATTCTTTTTTTTTTTTTTGGTTAAGTTTTATTGATTTTTAAAAACAAACAAAAAACAAACAAAACATAAAAACATCCAACTTTCTTCCATAAATATACAAGCAGTTTGTCGGTTGGTTTACAAATTTTTGTGCTTCAATTTCACAGTCTCAATTACAGTTACATTACATAATAACTCATATTATCAATCAAAAATTGAATATCCTAGTATTATTATTAATCAATCATTTGACTATAATTTTGTTCATTCATACTTTGCGAATAGCTATACTTTACTTAGTTTATTTTATAACAATTCATATAGTCCTCCCAAATCTATCCTAAAAACATTTTATATAAATAATAATAATAAAAAGAAAAGAAATACATCTTTATATATTCATTATTTTCTAAAATTCTACATATTCTATTATTATATTTTGTTATCTAGCCATTGATAGAAAAGGTTCCAAATTTTGTAAAATTGTTTATCCTCTTGTTCTCTAATCAAATGTCAGTCTACTCATTTCAGCACATTCCAGTATTTTCTGATTAATTCTAACTGTCAGGAAATTTCTCCTTAGTTCCAGGTTGGTTTTCTCCTTGATTAGTTTCCATCCAATGCTTCTTGTCCTGCCCTCAGGGGCTTTGGAGAATAGTTTGACTCCCTCTTTGTGGCAGTCCCTTAGATATTGGAACTCTGCTATTGTGTCATCACTAGTCCTTCTTTTCATCTAACTAGACATACTTAATTCCTGCAACTGTTCTATGCATCATTCTTGACAACATTTTACCCTCCAGTCCCCTAATCATCTTTGTTGTTCTTCTCTGCACTCTTTCTAGAATGTCAACATTTTTTTTAATATTGTGGCAAGCAAAACTGGATGCAGTATTCCAAGTGTAGTCTTACCAAGGCATTAGAGACTGGTATTAACTCTTCCTGTGATCTTGATTCTATCCCACTATTAATGCAGCTTGAGACTGTGTAGGCTTTTTTGGCAGCTGCAGCAAACTGCTGGCTTTATTGCTGATTTGTGGTTCTTGAAATTCTCAGCCACTTGTCCATGAGAGTTTGAGGGTGTGTGGGGGGGAATATATCACTAGAATAATTCATAACCCAACACTTTCCTAGTACATTGTGATTTATTTGTTCAGGGAGGTTTGAATGAAGCGCAACCAAGTTTCATGGAAACTCTATATTTTGTCTCTACTACACACTCATGGGCACTGCTGTTTTATAAATTCTGGGATGATCAGAGGGCCAGGCCCCTTGTAAACTAGGACTCATTTAAGCAGGAAATAAAGAATTATTTTTAAGCTCTACAATAAAGTGATTGATTGATTATGTGCCGTCAGGTTAGTGCCAATTCACACAGAGCTATGCAAAGAGAATCCAAAACAATGTCAATTCCATGAATGGAATGATGATTGTTAATCAGTTTAGGGTGTGATTTTCTTTCAAGGAGAAAAGTGAAATAATCATTTGTAAATGTATACTTTTGCTCCTTCTACTACTACAGTGTCCTGGGCAAACAAGCAAGCATAACATTAAAATTAACATATTAAAATTAATTGAAGATTAAAAAATAAATTTTAAAATATAGCATTATAAAATTTCAAAAAAGTAAAAGAAAATCAAAGATGGGCATTTAGCAATTGTTATATGGGCAGGGGGGTTTATCATGGATCCAGCTAACCTCACAGTTGTGTGGCCCTCTGTGGCCCCCTGCAAGGCTGCACAACCAAATTTTGACCCCTTTAGAGAAGCCAGGAGGGTGGGTTCCTTCATCACCTCTGGGGGTGAGATGTTCCATAATCCAAGGCGATCACAGAGAAGGCTCTTTTCCTAGGCCCTGCCAGTCAAAATTATTTGGCTGATGGTTTTGTAGCATGACTTCTCTGCCTGATTGAGGATGATGTCAAAATGTTCTCCTCTCAATATATACAAATGGGATGGAGAAATGTATTTATTAATTTGATGCTTTCAGGTTAGTTTGGATTCCTGGTGACCTCCTGCAGTTTTCTTGGGAAGGTTTTTCAGAAGTAACCTTGGCATTGTCTGTTTCCTAGGGCTAAGAGGGAATGCCAGATGCCTTAACCATTATACCTTACTAGCTCTCTGATGAAGAATTGGAGATAACCATTTTGGCCTCTGTGCATGTTATTGTTGTACATTGCAAGATGGCCTAAGAAAAGCAGGATAGACATCCTATAAACAAATAGGTCAGACCGAATAGAATTCCAAGCCAAACTCCAGTTTGCTCAATTTCAGATGCAGTTGGACATTTGCAGCATTTACAATAGGCAATCAAATGTTGTCTCAGAGGTGTTTTCTCAAAAGGCAACCGGACTGTTTTTTTTCCTTGAGGAGAAAGAAGAAGAAGACATTTCGCTTCTCATCCAAGAAGCTTCATTGATTCTGTCAGGATGGTGGGGGCGATGGAAGGGATTAGTTCTGATAGGATTGGAGCAGGGGTGGGATCCGACAGGGTTAACTACCAGTTCAAAAATTTATGAGGTTCAGTGATTTATGATGTGCTTCCCTGCACCTGCTTGTGCACCTGTAAATCGTCATCAGCTTGCTGCCTGGAAGCTGAGCAGCGATGTGTGCAGAGAAGCAGTGCTTGGAAAAGCACTTTTTTCTTGCTTTTTCAACTGCACCTGTGCCTCGCACAGCAGCTGAGGTTGAAAAAGCAGGAAATAAAGGTCAGGTAAGAGCCCAGGTGGGTGGATGGGCCAAAACATCATCAGACATAGAACCGGTTCTTTGTCTGCTGCTCTTCAGAGATACTGGTTCTACAGAGCGGGACAAAACCGGTAGAATCCCACCCCTGGATTGGAGGGGGGGATGTTGGAAGGATCATATTTCTTTGCAGTCATCTGGTCATTAGCACTCTCCTTGAGAGCTCTTGAGGTCACTTGGGGGCCAGCTGTCTTTTTAACAAGCACCTTTGAGACAGCTATGACCTGGATGATTGAGAATCTCCACAGGCAATCAGATGTTCTTTGCCAAACACTCTTGAGTATGAACGAAGAGATTGAAAAAAATGTTCAGACTTAAATATGAACTTGGAAGATCCAGTGCACAGCCTTATCTGTAAACAAGATGTGATTGCATTGGGCAGTAAACTGGGAAAGGTCAAAAGTTTGTCCAATATCTATTTCCCTGCCACCCAAGCTCTGCCAAGTTTGACATTGCCATGTAATATGCCCAGTTGTGAATGAAGATATTGCTTCCTTCACTTTATCCACCAAAAAGTATTAAAAATCCTATGTAGCATATTTAAAATATGGCTGCCATTCTGGGCTGAACCATTCTTCCCGCTATATTCTTGCTTCTCAGATCAAATTAAAATGTTTTCCATTTTCCCAAGTTTCCACTTCGATAGTGGAAGGGTTTCTATAGTGGAAGTATTTCAGCACAGCTTGCATTGAAAGGATCCCTATATTTTTTTTTAACTCAACAGGCAGAATCTCCTTATCATATTCAGCTGCCTGTCAATGAGGAATTAGGCCATCAAGTGATTTTAAAGAATCACACATTGTCAATACTGTGCATTTGCAAACACTCCCTCTTATTTCTCCTTATTACTCAAGGACTAGGGAATCATGATAGTCTATGCAATCCTTACTTCAAAATAATTACTCTTATCAATGACCTTGACTAAGAAGGCTGGATTCCTTTCATTCATCTCTTGCTTGAGTATTATCTTTTTCATGCAGCTTACATTAGCACTCAAGTAATCCATACAATGTAATTAACAAGGAATGGCCATCATGTTATATATCCAAAAGAGAAAGAAAATAGATACAGTATGTAGTTTCGGTAGGGTGTCTTTCTTTTCCATCCGCTAATTGACTCCTCTTCCATCATCCACCCCACATATCGATTATAACAAACACAGATTGACAAAGAAGACATGTGAAGTATGCTGCGTAGTCCACTGTTTCACGGTTTCAGTGCTAATAAGAAGTAATTTACTTTTGAAACCTTAACTTCAGGGCTTTACTTCTTCTTTTTTTAAAACTGGAAAAACTCCATAAATGAAGGGTATTAAATAGATCAGACCTCGGGGAGGACTGAATGGGAGAGCCAGTAAAATATGTAAAGATGCCAGTGAAGCCATCTGTTCGTAATGCAGTGGCAAAGCTTTATATTCCAGGACACCCAAATGCTGGGAATTCAGATTACAGAAGCCTTTGTTATCTAAACTGATGGCATTTCAGATTTCAATGGCAGAGAGAGAAAAGAGATTACTTATAAGAGGGGACAACACTTGGCTAAGATCTTCTCTTGGATATATTCCATATACATTGCAAAGGGACAAAAAGGAAACAGAAAAGAACATCATATTTCTTAAAGGGCAGGTGCAGCAATGTTATCTAATACATAGGAAGGAAATTTAAAAGGAAAAAAGATGCAGGACTATTTAGGCCTGTTGAACTGCTTGCATAAATTAGAATATACTCAATGTGAGGTGCAAGAGGAAAAAAATAGACGTTCCCAAGACATATTTCCAAGGCAGAATGCATCTTAATTAGTTGGCTTGGGGGTATCAAGAAAATGCTTGTTATGTATGCTTAGATAAGATGGGTCTGTGGTATTTTCAATAATACTTTTCTGAAAAGCTATCCATTCAGTTCAGTGTTTTTAAAATCTGGCTTCCATTAAAGGAAATAAGTTCAAGTATCTGTGCTATATCAGATTTATTAAAACATCCTTCTCCAATATGTATCTTTCTGTAGTGGCTGGGACATGATAAGACAAATCATACCATTACTGGTTAATTTAAACTGAACAAAAAAAATCAACCTAATAGGGAAAAAATGAAATTAGGGTGTTTTATGGTCAGGAAAGGGCAATTATATTGTTTTAAAAACAATTCTCAGTCCAATCTAACAACTGCAGTAAACACTGAGTAGGAAGTCAAAAGCATGCCAGAAAAACAGTACCAACCAAAATAAACATTTCACAAATGAAGGCAAGTATACATGTCTCACAGTGGCGGCATTCAAAAAATTTTACTACTGGTTCTGTGGGTGTTGCTTGGTGGGTGTGGTGTTGCTTGGTGCGTGTTGCTTGGTTGGCATGGCAGGAGAAGGATACTGTAAAATCTCTATTCCCTCCCCACTCCTGGGAGAAAGTTACTGCAAAGTCCCATTCTCTCCCCATCCCACTAACCTTCTTTCCAGCTCCGTTCTCCCTGTGCAGGGCAACAAAAGAAGACCAACTGATCAGCTGGAATTCAGGAGGCAGGAAATAGATGGGGTCAGGGCCAATCAGAGGTGGGATTTGCCAGTTCTCCGAACTACTTAAAATTTCCGCTACCAGTTCTCCAGAATGAGTCTGAAAGTTTGGAAAACTAAATCCCTAGTCCTGTGACCAACCCAGATTGGATCCATAAAACTTTCACCCTGCACTGAAAGTGAAAGCAAAAACTTGATTCAGTCTTCCAAATAATGGAATAGATGTCATGTCTGTAATTGGATCTAGAGGAAATGAATTCACACCATTGGTCCCTGGTATTCTCATCCCTGGTGATATCTACTTTTCAGCCAGTAATGAGTAAAGCAACAGGATAGAGAAAGAATTGTATTAGTTGAAATAGGCCCCCCAAAAAAGACATTAATCAAAGCAAGTAAATTATCTCCCATGCAGACCAAAATTCACTTTCCCAGAGAAAATAAAACTGTCAACCACTAAACATTTAGACATGAAGAATATTGATTACAGCTCTAAGAAATAGGAATAGCATCAGGAAACAAGGTCACCTAGAGAAGGTAACACCTCAATAGTAACTTGTATTCAAATAACAAAATATTTGTCTAACTCAATAGGACTTTCTTCCTAACCTTCATTGCTTTACTGTCCTTATTTCATCTTCATGAATATGCTGTTATAACTAATAAAATAATGAGTAGAATAGATAGGGTAGGGTAAGTAGAATAGAACATAAAAGAACAGAACAGCAATAGCGGCAAATATCTGTAGCTCAGGTGTAGGATAAGAGTGAAGGTTCATTTCCTGAGCTTGTGGATTGGTTTCCAAATGTTTCATAACCAAGCTATATAACATCTTCAGCAGAGTTTAAACTAAACGAACTGGTATGATAACAAAACATTTGGAAACAAACTCACAAGTTCAGAGAAGGAACCTTTACTAGAATAGAATAGAATAGAATAGAATAGAATAGAATAGAATAGAATAGAATAG
>BLBF01000057.1:0-19454 GCA_015471245.1 Laticauda colubrina
TCTTTGAAGACGTTTCGCTTCCCATGCAAGAAGCTTCTTCAGCTCTATCGACGTCCTATTGATACCTTCTCTCATTCTCCACTTGGAGGCTGAGCCCCTGAGGGTTTGCTCCTCCCTCTTCTTCCCATCAAGCTTCCAGTCCTGCAGGGGCCACGCGTAAGGTGTTAAAGCCCGTGGCACGTACCACGCGGGCTCCTCCTTCGTGCAGGGCTGTTAACTCCCCTCCGCTCTGGAAGAAAGGCTGCATGTCAGCTTTTCTTTTTGAAATGGTTCGCACCCTCCGCTTGGTTCGGCTCTTGGTTTCCCAAATCCCGGCTCTCAGCCCTGTGCCCGAATCCCCCCCAGTGCTTCATTTGCTCTCCTTGCTCCCTTTCCTCCAGGTAGCCAAGAGGTGGGCCGGGTGTGGCCTACGCCCAGTTTCCCGGCGGCTTCCCCGGTGCAACCTTCCTCCCGCGGAGCGTCGCCCAGCCCTCCGCCGGAAGCGTGGCCTCGTCCCCCTCCGGAGGGTAGCTTCTCCCCAGCCGGGTCTCCCCCAACCAGAAAAATGGGACCTCTGGGCGATGCCCCCAAGCCCCCTTCGTGACGCCTGGATTCTCTGCCGTCAGACACCTCACTGAAGAAGGAAGCTCCCTCCCCAAAGAGGCCTGTGGGGATCTGCTGAAATATTTGTACTGGGGGGAGGAAATAAAGACTCAGTGGATGGGGTTTTAAAATGTATTTATGGGGGAGACGCACTTGGAGAAGGAGAAACGGCTCTGCAAACCGGCCATGGAGGGGCAAGGGCCTGTCTGTGTGGGGCTGTCTTCTTGTCTTATTTTTCCTCTCCTTTGACTTCCTGTGTGTCTCTCTGATGGGCATCGTTGGTTGGTTTGCTCGCTTGCTCGTTTGTTTCCATCCTGGCCTTTCTGGACATTTGGCTTACTCGGGACTCCCGCCCTTCCGAGGTTGGTAAAAGGAGGACCCGGATTGTTTGGGGGGGGTGCAATGCATTGCTGACTCTATAAACCGCTTAGGGACGGCTGTAAAAGCCCTGTGAAGGCTTTTTAAAAGCCCACATAAGTCTTTTTAAGTGCTATTGCAGCTTAGAGGCTACAGGGAGGCCCATCAGCCACGGGTTTGGCTGTCTGGGAATTGTTGGGAAGGAGGCAAAAAGGAAGGCAATTGTGCTTGGGGGAAACCCATTGCTTCCCTTCTGAAAGTCGTCTCATTACCCAATTAGGTAACATCATCAGTGCAGTGAGGATGGGATGATCAGAGCACTGATGACGTGACCAAGCTGGGTGTTGAAACGCCTGACAAAAAACCCAAGTTTGGAGAACACCAAAGACACCACAATTCAATTGAGCAAGACCCCAAGGCACTGCGACCGTCATAAATATGAATCAGCTGCCAAGTGTCCAACTTTGATCAGGGGATTGCTGCAACAATCATAAGTGTGAAAAATAGCCATACATCACTTTTTTTTAGACCTAACTTCAAACAGTCACTAAATGAAGTGTTGTAAATCAAGGGCTGTGTGTATTTGCAGCCGAGCAGCAGGCAGGATCCTGGGCACCCTGTATGTGATAAACAAAGAATAATAAATGTTATTAATTTTAGAGGGCTGGTAAAAAGTGGGGGAGGGGGGCAGATCAGAGGCGGTAGTGGGTTTCTGGCGCTCTCTCTCGAGGAGGACTCAAAACTTGACCCAGTGGAGAATGACAAGAGAAGTTCATAGTTAAGAAAAGGGTGCAGATATAAATACCTTTGTCTTAATCAGCAGGATGATGATCAAGTGGGACAAAACCGGTAGGGATGGATATAAATGCAACCATTGGGTTTTGAAAGACATTTGTTTCTTCAGGATTCTGCAAGATATAAATGGCATAATTATGTCAGGTGCCACATTAGAGCCATGAACAAAAGCCTTAAATCACCCCATGGACTTCATCCTTCCCTTACTCTTCTGTTTCTCTAATAAACACACATGGGTGGGACAGGCCTGCAGGAAAGCAACCCACACACTTGAGGGAGTATAAACCAGAGAGATTAAGCCCTGAGAAGACTTCCATTTCTCTGGTATCGAAACAAGAGACCGGGCCTTCCCATGGAGGTGGAGGGGACCTTAAGCCAAGCGCTGGGCATGCTGGCATTTCACATCAGTGTCTCGGTTGTACTTTTACTCCTCGGTTGGACCTTTTACTATGACTTCACCAGGACGCGAATCCCGCCGGGAATCACCCAGGGGGCAAAACTGCGCCTGATGAATTTGGCCATGAGCCTGGTTCTCAGACTGGTAAGCTTCCTTCCCTGGACTCTGGCTTTGTGGGTCTGCCTGGCAACCACAAACCTCAGCTGGGTGAGCCTGAGGGTCCGAAGGTTTAGGGGGGAGAGGCGCAAACAATTGGTCTTTGCAGATTGCATGCAACCCACCTCCCCTCTTTGCTGCTTTCTCACACTGATCCGGGTGTTGGCCTGTAATGCTGGCTTCATCTCCAACAGGGAAATCCCACCCCTGCCTCCCACCCACCGTTTGCAGCCCCCTCAAATCTCTGGCATGAGCCGGTGGCCCCCTCCTTTGGAAAGAAGGCGCCGTTACCTGCACGCGAGTTTGAATGCTTCCCATGTCCCAGAATGTCGACAGGCTTGCACAGAGCATGAAGTGCCACATGTTTCTTTATCCCTTTCATTTTGTTTCATGGGGGTGGGGGGGAAATGACTCTGAAGGTTATTTCTGAGGAAGAAACAGCGGAAATCAGCCTTGGAGCGTATCCCCTAGGAAGGCTTCATGGGTTGTGATGGGTGGGTTTCTTTCTTACCTTTTCCCCTGAGCAGGCCCTGATTATGGAGAAACTTGGCATCTGCCACAAATACGTGGTATGGAGGCAAATCATGAATGGGATCCCCCTGGGGAGAGACCCTGACCTGACCATCCAGGAGATGCTTTTTGACGCAGTCCCAGTGAGGGTCTATGGGCCCAGGAGAGCAGCAGGAGCCGAGCCCAGGCGAGGACTGGTCTGGGTCCATGGAGGAATGGGCCTCTTTGGGAGCCCCCGTAAGTCCTGCATATGATTCAGTTGCAAGAGGGACAGGCAGATGTTTGAGCTTAGTGGTTCAAGCTTCTGCAGCATCCAAGGGCCGCAGGGGGAAATGGGGTCTGCTCAGACAGAAACCTGCAAGTTGGAGAACGTTCTCACTTGAGAGCCAAGGCAGCCAATTCTTTGTGATATTTCAGGAGCCTACGAAAGGTTCTGCCGCTTCATCGCCCGGGAAAGCGACACGGTGGTCGTATGCATCAGGTATGTGGGCTCCGGTTGGCAGCATCAGATGACCGTGTCCCCCCTCCCAGGGCAGGGGTCCCATGCTGTGCACGGGAGGCATGTCAGGTGGCTACTTGTGCTCTTGGGCCTCGGAGCCGGAGCAGATTTTTGAGGGTGGGGCAGCTATAGTAAATCAATAAGAAGAATACAAAGACCTGCAAATAAAAATAGAATGACTGAAAAAAGAAAGCAAATACAGTACTGATTGTAATAGGCACCTTTGGGTGCAACCCCAGAGCAACCACAGCACCTCTTGAACACCTTTGACATTGACAAAATCACCTTCCATCAGTTGCAAAACCCAACTTGAAACAGCTGACATCTTAAGAAAGGCACCTTTAACACTATCAAACAACATTTGCCCGTCCAAGGTCCTTAGAAAGGACTCAATGGGGGGATAAACATAGGCCCCAAAAAAGTCTAAATATCTGGGTAACTGTGCAACGAATCACAATAGAGGAACAAGCGGGATGCGTTTGTAAGATTCCTGTTTTGGTTTGACTGTTGCTGTAGATACCCCTTGGCACCGGAGCACCCCTACCCAGCTCAGCAACTCAGCTGCTACGCTGCCGTGTCGCACTTTCTGAAGAACGCGGGGGGCTACGGGGTGAACCCCCAGCGGATCGTGCTGGCCGGCGACAGCAGTGGAGCTGCCATTGTTGCTGCCATTTCCCAGCAACTGGTGATGAGAACTGACCTGCCACGTGCCCGGAGCCACGTGCTGCTCTACCCTTTTCTCCAAGCTCTGGATTTCAATCTGCCTTCCTACCAGCAAAACCACTCTGTTCCCATTTTATTTAAGAAACGGGTTATCCGTCTTGGCATGCTTTATCTTACAGGAAGGAATGTCAATGTCAATGAAATTACAGGCAATGCCCATGTTCCCCAGGAGCTCAGGGCAAAGTACCGGAAATGGATCAGCGCAGAACTCATTCCGGAGGAGTTCAGAGTCTTGGCTCAGGAGCCTTTTGTACCCGCTCCATTTTCAGAAGACCTTTATCACGCCTGCCAAAGAGCATTTGAGCCCACGTTTTCCCCACTCCTGGCAGAAGATGCTGTCATCCAGCACTTTCCAGAGACTTTGCTTCTAACATGCGAGTACGACATTTTCCGAGACGACGGCCTACTCTACAAGAAGCGGCTGGAAGAAAACGGTGTCCCCGTCACCTGGCATCACCTGAAGGATGGATTCCACGGGATCTGCCTACTGACCGATTTGGGGCCCCTGGAGTTTCCCAGTACAAGGAAGGGCATGAAAAGCATAATCCAGTTTCTAGAGCAGTTCTAGAAACCCATTGGCTGATCTCCCCCACCCCAGTTTCCAGCTTCTTCTCCCTACTGCCACAACAAGGGAGCCCTGCAGGCGATCTCTCTTGGACTTGATTTCTCAGGGTCGTAGAATTGAAACAACCACTGCAACTTACAACCATAATGCTGGATGTGGGGACCCAGATAGGAGCCCCAAGTTCTCCAGAGAGGGAGGCACCTCCGAGGGGGAGTCTTGAATGTGTGCACTCTGATGGGGCTGGTGGAGGGGGGAGAGGGGTTCAGGGATCACCACCCGAGAATCTCCCAGAGTCGGTCTATGAGGTTAGAAGGTTGCATCTATACCTTGGGAGACCCTGTCCCTTGCTGTAAGCCACTCCAGAATTGGACTCCTCTGGATTTAACCATGTCGCCTTTGGGCCTGACTCTCAATTTTCTGTCCTGAGAAAGTAAAATAAATCAAGGCACTAAATAAATTCATTTTAACAATGTGTGTAAATCTTCCTGTGTTGGACCGCCAGCATATTTACAATATAGGAAAAATTTCCAACATCTTTTGGGGGCTACAGACCTGTGGCAGGGAAACAAGCACCTACCCCTCCCTCGAGGAGGCCTTCCCCCACCTCAGCTCATGCCCCAAAATCTGGGTTAATCAAATGGATGAGCTCTGTTCGCCCAACAGGCTGTGCCCAGGTGCAGAACCATTCGAGGGTAGGCCAGATCCACCCAGGAGGGCTGAGGTGATCTTTTATCTAGAGATCTACCAGGCAGATGAACTCTTCCGTGTGGATGAAATGATGGGCTGCTTTTCTCTGCCTTTAGAATATTTCAAGCGTACTTTGTGTCCAGCTCTAGTAATCCTCCACAGGTTTTCTGTCTTCCCATGAGTCTGTGATCCGAAAAGAGAGATCCCCCCAAAGCCTGAACGTTGCCATGAGCAGCTCTGAGTAGCAGTCAGCTCCAGCTCTTGTTTTTATTGACTGTAAGGAGTTTCTGCATCTTTCTCTGCCTGTGAAATAGATAATGAAGCAGATTTCAGTACTGACCATCTGGGGATGTCCGTCCATAGAGTCACCTCCTCTGTTGTTGGGAAAATGCGTTTGCTCTGAGTGTTCTCTTAACAAAACTCTGCTGGCCTTCGCCCTGCTTCCTTTTGTACCCCAAGACCAAACTTGCCTGCTATTCCAGTTGTCTTTTGACTCCCTGATCCATTCCAATCCCCTATGATAAGCAGGGCATCTCTCCCTCCCTCTTCCTCCCCTCCCGTTCACTCTTCAGCCTTGTGGTTTGGGGCACAGACTTGCATTACTGTGACGTTGAATAGTTTGCCGTGGATTCGAACTGAGATCAACTGGTCGTGTTTGAGGTTATCAGCAGGACGCATTCCTTTCCTTTCGTGCCAGCTACATTACACCTTTTACAACCTGCCTGAAGGATGAATGCACAATCCAAGGTGACGCAAAAGAAAGCAGTAAAACTGCAACAGGCTCCATCGGCTGCCCTGCGGAGGATTTCACAATCCATCAGTTGCAGCAGGCAGGAGGCAGGCAGGCAGGCAGAAAAAAACAATTAAAAAGGGGCTGAATACACCATCCCTTTGATTCCCAAAGGGCACTCAGTGGTCATTCCAGGTTTTTGCCAGAATGGCTGCTTCCACCTCACAAGGTCAGCAAGATCAAGATGCAGAAAACTATTGGAAGTTTCCAGAAGGGTCCTCGGCGGTCTTGGAACACAGGTATGGGATCTTGAAAGATGGCCAGAGATCCCCTCTAGTACAACTGACACAATCAAGGCAGGGTGGGTTGCGCTTTCTTCTGACTCTTTCCTCTTCCTCAGGAGACCTTCTATGAAACCGTTCAGAAACTGAAACCCACCTCCACCACACCCCTTTCTCAGCCTCAAGGCCAATGCCACATGGCACAAGCTACACCCAATTGCAAAACTGATCACGCCTCGGATAATAAGGGCAGGATTAAGAGTATGAAACCATGTCATCTGGATTGCTCACCCTGGACTTTTGATACCCAGTCTGAAGATCCCCGTGGCTGACATGTGCTCACCTATGCTTCTCTCCATTGTCTCGTGTGAAGGTTTATCTCCCCACAGCCCCTCCTGCAGCACATCTCCCCCTCGGGGGGGGGGGGAACGACTCACATCTGGCCCAGCCTGCTTCCCATGCATTACCAGAAAGCCCTTTTGCCTAGGAGGAAAGGAGTCCTAGGTAGGCAGAGCAGCCAAGATGCTCAACAGATTACACTCCCTGGCAAAATTAGGTCAGTCCATTCTGAAGGAGGCTTAGATATTTCATTACCGAGATTAAGAATGTGATTGCAAGGAGATTGCAGGCTTCAGCTTGGCACCTGATCTTTCAGGCAGAGACTGTGCCTACGCTGAACTGGGGAAACGTAGCAGGACACAGAATACAAGCTCACACTGCTCAGTTCAGCTCAAACCACAAAGAGGCATGCAACAGTCCTCAACTTACAGCCATTGATTGAACATTGATTCTACTCTCACTTATGACCATCACACTTCCCTCAAGATCACCAGCGGGCAGGTGATGTTATCACCTGATAACATCAGGTGTGATGTTAACAGTGATGTTCATGACTTGAATCCTGCAAGTGATGATCCCACAGCAGTGGAACATGGCAACAGATGTAAATGCCAGCCCACTGTCCAGTGCCCAGATTAGAGCACTTGGCCGGGGGCTGCTGGGATGGCTAGAATCTCAGTGATCAGTTCATAAGTACCACCTGCTCAACCCCATCATCACCTCAAATGGCCACTGAATGGGTGTTGTTAACTGAGCACAGCCTGTACAGTTTCTGGGGAGACGGAGGGTGTTATTCATATAGAGTTCCTTAAACCCCACGGTAGACTGCAACCTTCAAACATTGAAACTATCATTCAGCAAAGCCCAGAAGCACAGGGAGGAAATATTTTGAGTGTCGGCCTTTCCTTCCCAAAGGCAAGTGTCAAGTTGTATTTCACCCTCTTGGCCCCCACCAGCCATGGAGTCCAGACTGGCGTCATGTGAGTTTCACCTTTTCCTCCCAAGATGGAAGGGCTTCCATTTGACTTGGATCAAGACACAGAAAAGACTGTCAGGATGTGGCTGAAGAGACAAAGTATTGAGGACTTCCATGATGTGGCTGGCACACGGGATGGTGCTGAAGAAGAGAATGAAGGATGGGGAAGAAAATGGCTCATTTCCTCTTACCTTCATTTAAGATAGTTTAGATTAAACTGATGGAGGCAGAGGCATTCCTTTTCATTCAGCCTCCCCTCCCCCTCCTGGTGTTCCTTCCCTTGAAGGTCTGTGCTGGGATAGGGCTCCTCCATCCCTACAAACTGCCTGGGAAAATCGGTCCTGCAAGGCAGGCAGCCAATGGCCCCAGCAATCCCCTACAGGAGGGCCCTCTGGCGGACAGAGAAGGAATTGCAAGCTGCCGGAGGAAGCCAGGATGCTGCAGAATGGACCAAGAAGCCTGAGGCAGGCACAGGAGTTGCCTGCTGGTTTGGGTGGCCTGCTTGTTGTGGCTCTGGGAGAGAAGAGGCTCAGCAGAGTCTAAGAGGATCAGTTCTGCAGTGCAGGAGATCCTTGAAATCCTCCCCCATCACGGATCAACCTGGTGAGGGTTGATCAGATGCACCTGTTCCATGGGACGTGGTACTTGCCCACAGGGGGAAGGAGTTTAGCTCCCCAATCGGTGGCCACCCACTGCCTTCTTCCTGGCAGCAATCTTCCCAGGTGGTGGGAAGAAGGAGGCAAGAAGGGGCCCCGTTCTCAATCATCGTTTTTTGTTGCCCTGGCCCTGGAGCGAAGGGATGCTGCGTCTTACTCTAGGCCCTCTTTAAGATGGGAAATGAACTCTCAACTCCGATCCCTACCCCCGATACCTGAATGGCCTCCTCCCCTCATCCTACAGAAGGCTTCCCAGATGTGTTCCTTGCACCAGACAGTTTCCATTTCTGTTTCTGATTTCAAGACCTGGTGAAACCTGGATCAACCCACAGATCTGGAGACAATAAGGGGGAAGTGGAGTTCCCACAAGGGATTAGTGTGCCTTCCTGTGGTTTGCAAGGTTGATTTGCCCTTCCTCCTGAGCTGCAGCAGAATGCCACCTCCGAGCAGAGACGACCTGTGGGTCTGGCTAGGCAAGGAGGAGAGAATATCGATCGATTTATGGACTGAGAAGAAGCAACCCTGCAGAGGGCCCCCTTCTCTCAAGTGGGGAAGCGGGACCGCCAAGGAGAGGGCAAGATGAGGGGGAAATATATATATATGTGTGTGTGTGTGTGTGTGTGTGTGTGTGTGTGTGTGTGTGCGCGCGCTGTTCAGCTTCCTTCTGGTATTATCCCACATCATTGTAGTGCTTTTAAATACCCGAAGGAAGCTGAACAGCACACATGTAAGTACCCGCGAAAACTTTGGACTGTCCCTCATCAAACGGTGATAAAGAGGCTTGTGAGGTGGGATGGTCATGGCTCATGGCCAAAAAGGTCTAATTTTTTAAAAAATCTCATCTGCACTCATTCCTTGGAAATGCCTTTTAAACATTGATATACCTAGTTGGGGAATGAAAAGTCTGCAGGAAAACAGCCAATCTCAGAGAGCAGTTTATATTTTATGGTTCTGCAAAGTTCAGAGGAAACAAACACCCCACTGGCCTGATTAATCTACTCTTATCTACCCACTTTACTATAAGACCATATGATCACAATCAAGATGGTTCAGTCTGCTAATGACACCTGATTGCTCATTGCTTCCGAGTCTTGCCAATGAGTCTGCCTGTGTGTGACCTCCATCCTTGCCAAGGGGTGAGAGAATGGGAACCAAGCAGTTTTTTAAACAGATTAACAGAGTTGGAAGGGATCTTGTGACGCCGCCCAAGCAGGAGACTGTTGCCCTCTGTTGTCTTCTATGCAGACTGGGATGTTGTTCCACTCTGGATCCATTGCAGAGATTAGCACACCTGCCTCTGAACTGGGGGCACCTCACATCCCTTGATGGTCATGGCTCATGGCCAACATTTTATCCATATAAGGACCACAAGAACGGCTATATTAGCAACCTGACACCACTGCAATAGCGAGAATGGATGGGAAAGGCGTGAGATGACGCATCAGTCGATTTGAAAATCTGCAGAACGTTGGGGATTGAACCCTCAAAGTGACCCGGTGGGATTTCGATGCCCAGCTGATGGCAGGAGAACTGCTGAGAAGATATTGGCCCAAATAGAAGCCTGTAGAATCCCTTCACTAAGGGGACTAGCTGGACCTCCTGCCAACTGCTTTTCCTAATCAGATAGCCTGTCATAGAAAACAAGAGTGGACTCAGTGCTGCCTCCCATCGTACCTTCCTCTCTGCTTTGTTCTTCCTGTAGGTGAAGCACATAATGGGTGGGGAGAAGAGGAGATCAGCCTCTGCTTATCAACCCTGGACCATCTATTTTTTCCATGGATCGGCCACTGGCCTCTGCATAGCCTCCATGGGCAGCTTGGCAGATGAGGAGGAAAACCTGCCCCAGGTGAGGCGCAATGGTATCCTACGGGAAGCACTTGGCCTGCCTTCTTGTTGCTGGTGCCATCTACCCAGCTGCCTTCCTGCTCTCGCCCTTATCCAGTACCGAGGAACCGTGTTTCCTCCTGGGATTGATCAATCTCTGAAGGCCCGCATCTGTCAGACGACATTCATCACAGGGTTAATTTTGGTAAGGTTTCTTTCACTTTTCTTGGACCAGGACTGGAAAATTGTCTTGATTTATCCTTTTCTTAAAAGATTAGAATTGGCCTGAATTCATGAGCACTCCCCCACAATGGAACAGAAACAGTTTCTTGAAGCTGTCTGTCCAGATTTGGAGGCCTGAAGGAGGAGGCTTCCCTTTGTTTTCTTTTCCTTCACCACACAGCTGTGCAGTAACTGGGCACATGCCTTGACACGGCTGTTCCAATTAAATTTTCCCAAGGCAGAGGGCTGAGAATTCAGCTTGATTCAGTCCAAGTAACAAAATCTGAGCAATTTCTTCATGAACAGAACTGGGAGTACAATGGGATGAAGGTTCTTTTTTAAAAGGATTTTTTAAAAAAGATAATCTTAACTTGGAAAAATCATTGCTCGCTATATTTACATAAAAGGTGGTATTCCCCCACCTGAATCCCTCCAGCTGGTTGAGACGACAGGTCCCACCACTCCCAGTCGGCTCCCTTCATCACGAAAGAAGCATCTCTGGCTTTTGGAGGTGTTCCAATTTGCAAAGTTTAATGCTCTGCTACATTTACTCTGCAAGAGTTGCGACCTGCTACAGCCTAACTCTCTCCAGTAGTTTGGGTAGTAGGGAGAGCAAAAGGCTGCATCACAACACTGAAACGCAAACTCTGCCTCACATCCACGTACAAAAGGGCCAGAACTTAGGTGGCCACACCAGTTTGTCTGAAGGTCCCTCTACTTGTTGTAAATTTCATGCTGGAGCAGAGTAAGAGTAAGAGGCAAGCCATTCCATTGAGGAACTTTCAGAAAATGTCTCTTCCAGGTAGCATTTCTCTTTAACAAGCTTCCACCCATTGCTTCTTGTCCTACCTTCCGGTACTTCCAGAGAATAAATTAACCCCTTCAACTCAGTGAAGATAATGGAAGATAATGGAAGATAATGACCCGTTCCTCTCTGGGAGGGGTTGGAAATATCTCTTTCCCCCATGTCTATGCCAGTGCTAATTGGATGAAGTTTCCTGGGTGAGGATTTATTGGGCCCATGCCCTTCTCTGCACCATAAGATGAGAGGAATCTCAGCAGAGCCTGGCAAAGTGTTCAGTTTGGATGCCTTTTGCTTTCTGTGCTTGTTCCAAGTACCTCTAGTGGGAATGGAAGCTGAGACGCCAGAAGAAACCGCAACTTGGGGCAAGCTTGTTCTGACCCAAATTCTTGGAATCTCAACTGCTTGTCTTTCTGGAAAGCCTTCTCTGGTTTAATAAAAGTCTTGCCTTATTTTGTATCGGCATTGAGAATTCGTCTTCTGCTCTCTTCTTGTTCTTCTGCTTGAAGGTGGCTGGAAAACCACCAGACGAGCAAACACCAAAAAGCTTTATCAGTGTTTTATCAGTGTTTTTCTGCTCCATTTGTTCCCTTGCAAAGGAACTAAAACAGGGAACCTGATAACCTTCAGTTTACCTGAAAGGACAAAAGGAGGGTTTTTCTTCCACCTTTTTGACTCTGGTGGATTCAGACCGGGCCCAGCTGCTCGTATTCCTGGCATTCCCTAATGTCAAAGGCGCGCCCACATATTTCATTCTAAATCCCAAGGGTCAGACAGAGCTCCAAGGAAAATGATACCTTGGCTAAAAGCACTGCCTTTATTTCTATAGGGAGACCCCGATAAAATGATGGGAAGATTTTTGGCAGCTCTGCCTCCCTCTTTGCATTGCAGAGATCCTGCGGTCTCGTGGGAGCTCAGCACATCTTTCTTAGGGAAAACCTTTCTAGAAAAAAGAGAAACCCTCCTGGCACAGAGTCACCTGGCACCATCATCCCTGTAATATGCCAGGTGCCTATCAGAACCTGAGCAGAAATGGCTGTTCCAGTTTTCGGACAGATTCACCGCCAGTTGCCTCGTGATGAAACTGTGAAGGTCGAGGCTCTTGTCCTCGTAAGTCTGGACAGAAGGGCTGGATTTACTACTGCAAACTCCTTCCTGTTTCCACTTTATTTTTACGCAGGGGAGGAAGATGCCAGGGCAGGAGCTTTCACCCAATAAGACCACCCCTGCCCCGCTCCTGCCCAAGGCCTTGCCAGCCCCCAGGTCTGAGGTCCATCTTGGTTCAGAACCACAAAGCACAGGAGCAGCAACCAGGGCCCTGTGGTTGAGCAAACAGTGGTCTGGGGCTAGGTCCTTTCCTGCCAAGCACCAACTAGAGAAGGGTGGGCATGTCTGGGCTGGGTTCTCCTTTGGGGCACAGCTGTAGGTCTGACGACCCCCCACCCATGGCCGGTAGCCATTCTTGGGGGTGCTGCCCCCCTCATGGAGGCCCACTCCTCCCCCAACGACGTCCAGCGGAAGCACTACAATCCTACGGGGTGGGAAACGGCTGCTTGTCCCTAAGAGCAACAAGCCTCGGCTGAATCCGGCAAGGGCCGAGCAGGATGGGAGGTGTGGTCCGAGGGCGCTCCGCCCTGCCCGCAAAGCTCGAGGCTCAGCGCTGCGGCGGCTCTTCCTCCCTCAGAGACCGGCGCCCCGATGGGCTTCCCGCAGGCGCTGCTGGCGCTGCTGGGCGCGGCGGTGCTCGCCGCCCTGATCCTGCTGGTGCTGGGCATCATCTACTTCGAGGCCACCAACTCCGAGCTGCCGGCCGGGCTGGAGCAGCCGGCCAGGCTCCGCGTTATCCATGCCTGCCGCATTGGGGCCGCGGTCCTGGTGAGCAGGCGGCAATGGGCGGGCGCTCCCGAGGCAGGCAGGCGCCCGCCCAGGAGGAAAGGCTTCTGGGCCGGGGAGGCTCCACCGAAGAGCCGCGGCACTACTGATGCGGGGGCAGAGCCGGGAAGGGGGCGTCGAGAGGATCCCGCCTGCACCCCTGATGAAGCCGGTGGGGACTTTCCTCTGCGGGAGCCCCTGGGCGCTCTCGGGACAGCCGCGCCCTCGCTAAATAAGAACTGCGCTGCCTGGCACCGAGGGAGGAGGCCGAGGCAGCCCCCGCCCAGACCCCCGAAAAATGGGAGGGGGAGGCCGAGGGTTCCCACGGGACGAAGCGGGGCTTTCCGCGGGTGACCGGGCGCTTCCCTGGTCCAGGGAGGTCCGAGCGCGTTCCGAGTCTGACCCGGAGCAGGCTGCCCTTTGCATGCGGCCAAGCGCTCAAGCACCTGCTTTGCTCCCCTGAAAGGGACGGATCTTGGAGAACCTGCACCTCTGCAGCCAAATCCAGTTCGTCCGGTTGGTGCGCAACGCCTGGACGAGGAGGAGAGACCCCGCCCTCCGCATCCAGGACGCCGCCTTCGAGGGCATCCCAGTCCGGCTATACCTGCCCAAAGCGCCCTCCGCCGCTGGCCCGAGGAAGGGCATCGTGTACTTCCACGGAGGGGGCTGGCTCTTCGGCAGCCTG
Organism: Laticauda colubrina; assembly: GCA_015471245.1. Lineage (NCBI taxonomy): Eukaryota > Metazoa > Chordata > Lepidosauria > Squamata > Elapidae > Laticauda > Laticauda colubrina. Next base: position 13,659 of record BLBF01000057.1, read on the forward strand.
GGTGAGCCCCGTCGCCGGAGTTTAGTTTCCTCCAAAGAAAGAGGAGCGCGGAGAAACACAAACACGCGCGCGGAGGGAGGGAGGGAATGTTTAATTCTTGCTGATCAGGCGCCATTGGGATCCTTCATGTGATTTTGGATTTCAGAACTGAATTGCCAAATTAAACTGATCCAAATCAGAAAATGGGTCAGATTCAGTGGAAAAAAGATTTTCTGTAGAGGACTACTGAAGCACTGGGTCTATCTGGAAGCAACCAGTTGATTCCAAGGAAGGGATCCAAGGGGAAGGCTCTGATGCCTTCATGCCCACAAAGCACTGATGGACCATTTGCCATTCAGGACTCAGAGGATCTTGATGAAATATTTTTGGGCAGTTTCTACAATGGCAGCATTTGGCAGGCGCGCGAGGAGCATAGTAGGCATGTGGTGTCTTTCCAGTCAGTCATGCAAATTATCTTTTTTTCAGGGAGCCAGGAGCACCTCTGCTGCTACTTGGCCAGAGAAAGCGGCTCGGTGGTTGTGTCTGTGGCGTAAGTCATCCCAAGTAGATTTTATACTCTTATCCCAGATCCTGGGAATGAAAGGTGGTAGCCCAAGAGAATGAGCCACCAGCTTTGCGAGACGAGGCTACCCCAACAACACCCTCAGAAATCTTGCCTGAATCTCCCCAACAAAACAGAAGGGGAGCAATCACCATCTTGGGGGGGGGGGGGGGCCTTGAACCTGGCGGGACCAGCCAAAGCAAGAGGGGCTGAACTGGCAGGCAAATATTCCTAATGCAGGCAGTCCTTCTGGAATAGATGGCCTTCCCAGCACTCTTCTCAGCTGGGGGACAAACAGGGGTTTCTTCTCTTTTTGCCCAGGGTTTCTGCTTCTCAGTTGAGCACAATCTTCTCATCCAATGATGCTTGCAGTGACCTTGCAACTGCCCCTAAACTGAACCACGAAAATCTCTCTCTCTCTCTCCCCCTCCCTCCCTCTCCATCTTGAGGGAGCAGGTCAAAGTCTTCCTCCGGTTTATGTGGACCTCCTTCCCTGCAGGTACCGCTTGGCTCCTGAGCACAGACATCCCACCCAGCTCAACGACTGCCTTGCTGCCTCCACCCACTTTCTGAAGGTTGCGGAGGACTACGGGGTAGACAGCAGCCGGGTCATCCTTGCTGGAAATGAGGCGGGTGGGAATCTTGCTGCCAGGGTCTGTCAAATCTTAGCAAGTAGACCGGGCCCTGCCATGGTGCATGCTCAGATCCTTCTCTGCCCCATTCTCCAAGCGGTAGACTTCAACTTGCCTTCCTACCAGCAGAACCGGGCCGTGCCACTTCTGTTCCGAGAACGGGCTGCTTTTTACCTGCTACAGCGCTTGACAGGAGACGCTTCTTGCCTGGGGGATATCTTGGAAGGGTCACACATCCCGATGAAATTAAGAAAGCAGTACAGGAAGTGGCTGAGCGTGGACCACCTCCAGGAGGAGTTTAAGGCCAGGGGCTATAAGCCCACCTCCTGCCTTTCTTCCAAAGAGGATGTCTGTGAGGCCCTGGGGAGCTTGACTTTACCTGAATGCTCACCACTTCTGGTGGAAGAGGCCATCCTCTCGCTGCTTCCTGAGACCTTCATTCTGACTTGTGAATACGATGTCCTGAGAGACGATGGCCTGCTCTACAAGAAGCGCCTGGAAGACCAGCGGGTCCCGGTGACCTGGTGCCATCTGGCGAAAGGATTCCATGGGATTATAGAATTTTTTGAGAGCAGCTGGCTTGGTTTCCCATCTGGGAAAAAGGGGGTGGATGATATTGTCAGCTTCATTAAAGGCTTATGAAATAACAAGAATAGCAATAGTCTTCCAGAAAATAGAAAACATGCATTTGTCTCAAATTCAGCCCAGTTAGGACCAGCCTGAGCGCAAAAGGCTGAATTGCTCTGGAATTTGAACAGTGGCCAAGCCAATGGGATGCAAAAGCCTTTGCTTCCCATTCTTCCCACCATAGAGAACAGAATTGAACAACGCTCTCTCGGCCAAAAGGGGGGGGGGGTGTTCCATGCTGGCTTCATGGCAGCCACGAGACACGGTCACATTGTACCATCCTGCAGTACTGGATTTGGTGTCTGCTGTTTTAACGGGCTATTCCAAATAATTGGCTCATTGTGATACTTCACATAGATGGCCATGGAATTTATTTTGTTTTGTTTGCACACTGACTTGAGACTCTGATTACTTGGAGACTGAATAATAAATGTTAGAAACAACATTTTGAAAATGGCCGTGTAGATTTGTGTGCTGCAATTCAGGAATACAATACAGCTGACTTGTTCCATTATGTTAACATGGCAACAGTCTCTGGTATATAATCCTTTTGCCAGGGCTTCAGGCTCAATAATAAATAAACAAATAAAGCCTGAAACCTGCACAAAGAACCTGCAGGGAGGGTGCTGGCTTCAGCTTTTGCCCATGAAATGCTGCAGCCTTGAGCTGCACCCCACGTGCAGATAAAAGGGGTCCCCCAACGCCAGACATGCTCTTCCGCTTATCCTCCTGATGGTCAGCCAGACCTTCCAAGGAACTAGAAGCATCCCTGATGCATCCGGCCCCACAGCCCTGAACCCCATAGAACAAGCCCATGGACTGCATCGCAACATAATCTCCTGTTGCCATGTCACAGGAGGGTAACCAAGGCGATGGGCAACAATGGAGAACCTGAGATGAAGGAACGCTGCCACAAAGGAGCCCCCAGAAGCTCTCAGCCAGAGGAGGAGAAAGGAAGCTTGTGGGGTGGTGGTGGTGGGGAAACATGATTAATCTATGCAGAGATGTCCAGGAATGCACCATCCCCAGCTGGAAGGTGGAGCCAAAGTATTCAACCAAAGTGCTCATTGGAAACTGGGGAGAGGAGAGGAGAAGGGTAAGGAAGCCCCCCCTTGGGGAGGGCACCAAGGTAGTCAGCATAGGAAATGGGGATCCATGGTTTCCCAAAAGGGGATCACCTCTGGGCGATCTCAGCTTGTTTCTGTGATGGCTGTTTATCTGGGTTATTTTAGTTTGTCTGCGATAACGAGGGGACCAGTCAAAGCACCTTCAAACAAGATTTTATTCCTTTCCCCACCGGGACCCCAGACCGAACTGTGATGCGGAGGCTTATGAAGCGGCTGGAAGTGAGTCACGGGAGTCCTGATCGAAACTTGGGGCCTTTCAGGTCCATGTCCTGCTTGACTGGGAAGGCTGTGCAATTCCAGCCAGGGTTCAGAGGGGGGAGGGCCTGCTGTTGCCCCCTCTTCCACACTGAGGTGGCACTTAACCATGGCAGAGAACAGAGTCTTTTCCTGGGTGTGCACAGTACACTAAATCAGACACTAAACCTGAGGGATGAGCTACACGCCAAGAAAACCCACCAAAAACCAATCTAGCTTCAAGCAAAGCGAACTCAGCAGGCGACTTAAAAGCTCCCCTTGTGTGTGGTCCCAAGCGTCCCCCCACACTTGCACCCTGCAAACCAACCTCCCCTCTCAGGTCCCCTGCCTCTGAGCATGGGCTCCATCCCATCGTGGCTCCATTCAGGCAGGACATGACATTTTGGCCACATTTTGCCTTTTCCAAACTGTCACCACAGGTCTGACTCTGGATTCTGCTCTCCCCAGTCCAGTTCACCTGGTAGCCTAGCCAGCCTGCCACCCCACCCCCGGGTATGATGGGAGGGGCACCTGCAGCCTGTCCCTCTGTCAGGCCCATCACCTTCAAATGCCACTCGTTGCCTTTTAGGGCTTGCCACGGAAGTATATCTTGACCCACTGTGAAGATGCCAGGCATCGGCACCTGGTCACGCAGTACGATGATCAATACAACAGGCACGGTCACAACCCACAGCTGCCTCCACTCCGCAAATGGGACAGACACAAGCTGGCATGGACGCCAGAGAAATCAGACTACCCCCTGGTTGGTAGGTCCCAGGAGGAGGGAGGGCAGTGAGGGCTGGGGCGGTGGGCTCCCATCCTAGAAGGCTGGGTGGGGCTCTCAAGGAACACCTGTGATAGTCTGTGAGACCAACAGGTGGACATCCGCTTGCCAGCTGCTGCGGTGGGACAAGTGGGAATTGAAGCAGGTCTCCAGAGAAGAAATGCGGGGGGGAGAGGGAGCATCCGGAGTCTTGGTGTGTGGAGTCAGGGCGACCAGACCGCTGCCTACAAACACTATTGACACTGCGGCCATCCAATGGATGCTAGACCGGGGGCGGGGGTCTGACAAAGTAGTCCTGGGAATGGGGACATCACACACACCCCGGGGAACCAAAAGACCACCCCCTCATCCCAAGGGCTCCCTCCAGCATGCAGGGGGAAAGGCCCATCATGTGCCTTGGCTCAGACTCGGCGGCCTTAAGCTTTGCTGCCTCAGCTCCTCTTCCCGCTGCTCAGATCTCTGGTAAAAGTAGATTTATCTGAGCACAGTGTACAACCTCCCTTCCCCCTCCCTTTCCTGAAATGATGTCCTTTTCAGAGCCCCCCACCAGCTACGGACTTTTGGAGCACCTGATGGATACCTGGCACCGTAAAGAGCCGGAAGGAGCCAAGAGCGTCTACCACAGCTCCTACCTCAAGCCTCCTGCCTCAGCATACACCCATCGCCAGCGGCCGGACACCAGGCGCATCCTGGAGCAGAGCCACCAGCAGTGGCTGCCCAGAAGCCTGGATGCCCCTGCCTGAGAAGGGCAGAAGCCTCCCGGGGGTGGGGAGCAGGGAATCGGTTCGTCCACCCAGGCGGCTGAGAGCCTTCTCTGAGGGGAAGCTCCCACTTCTGGCAGGAATAAGGAGAGCCAGAAGCTTTACATGGTGAGGGAACTGGAGCCATAAACCACAAACCGAAGCAGCCGTGTTGCCTTTGGGCCTTGACCTGCCTCGGCAAAGCTTTTCCCCCAGCCGCCCATAGGCAGAGGAAGAGAGGAAGAGGAGGAGGAGTTTAAACAACTGGCCGGCATATCCTGCTCCAGCTCTGGATTTCATGCCTTCCTAGAGCTCAACTACAATTCCAGGGACATAGAAAACGGAGGGGAGCTTGAGGTGGGGGATACTCCCCCCCCCCCAGAGCAGGTTCAGGGAGTCTCAGGGCCACGTGGCACTGAGCTCTCACTCTCCTTCCTTGGCACCTGGGCCAAATAAAGCTGCTGGAGGCACCTGGGAGACTACAAGGATCTCCTTCCGGGATGGGGGGGGCTGCCCCGGTGAAGATGATGATCAGAAGGTCCACCAGGGACAGCCTGAACTTGCAGTCCTGGAAACTGGCTTCCGTGAGTTTGCTGAGCGGGACGGAGCTCTGCTCCATGGGGAGGGTGCACCAGATCTCACCCAGACCACCCAGCACAGCAGGAGGCAGAGAGGGAGGGGGAAGGAGGGGCACAGAGTAGGGGGGGTTTACTCTTAGGAGTCGTACTCACAGCTCATCTACCCAAAATACAACTTGGCAGAACCCAAAACTGGATAAAAACATGCATTCCTCCTCTTCGTCTTCCTCAAATTATTTAGCAGTGCTTCCAAGCACCAGCGGGTGAAGTTCTCTGAGCTTCTGGCAAAGGGTGAGATGCAGATGAGAGAAATCCCCATTCTGGTCTGATCTCCTGGGGGGCAGCTGTGAGATGCCACCTCAGGTGGGGAAGTTGCTGAGTTTCCAGGCAAAGACTTTTACTACAAAGACCTGAGAAAGTTTTACCTCTTTCTCTCTCAGTAGAATCAGCTAAGAGGCCTGTGTGTGTGTGTGTGTGTGTGTGTGTGTGTGTGTGTGTGAGAGAGAGAGAGAGAGAGAGAGAGAGAGAGAGAG
>BLBF01000057.1:19554-59661 GCA_015471245.1 Laticauda colubrina
AGAGAGAGAGAGAGAGAGAGAGAGAGAGAGAGAGAGAGAGACAGAGACAGAGACAGAGACAGAGACAGAGACAGAGACAGAGACAGAGACAGAGACAGAGACAGAGACAGAGACAGAAGGGGAGAAGGAAGTCCCCTGTGAAGTGGCTGCCTGAGCCGGATTGCTGGCACTTTCCATTCTGCCTGGCATCTGGCGGGCTAAGAACTGCCTGCCCAGAGGAACTGATCTGCAGCTGCCCCACCTACACCAATCCTCTCTTGGAAACTTTGAAACGAATTGGCAGCCTTTGATAGCAGGGGACTGAGGCAAGGACAAGGCAGCCCACTGGCCAGCTCGACAGAGCCCAGCCATTCTGCCCAGTGACCAGAGCAGGAGGACCATGGGGGAGGGGAGGGGAGGGGAGGGGAGCACCTGGCCTCAGAAATGCTGAAAGGAGGCCTGAGGCCAAGATCTGGCTTAAGAAATTTATAGATTTAGAAAATGTTGTCCATGATATTGTTTTCACGAGGGCCAACTGGTACCTAACAAGTTCATTTTGCGTTCCAAACTCCCATCAAAAATTCTACACACTGTACCCGAATCCTAGTCCAAGTTCACAGGGCTCCCCCATTTCTCAGAAGCCCTAGAACTTCACAAAGACATAGAATCAAAGGGCTGAAAGGGACCTGGAAGTGGCGGGGGAGGCAGGGGGGCAGAGAAGGAAGCTTCTCTGGGTTGATTTTAAAACAGCAACACTGAACAATGCAAGAGAGGCAGAGGGTTTCCTAGGGAGCCCTGCAAAGCCCAGAGCAAGCGAATGGCAGAGACTCCAGTTCAGGCTCAGATCTCCCCACGCAGAAAGTCAGGGGCTGAGAGAGTGTCTTGGCTGACCCCCTGGCACAGGACGGTCCACTTCAGACACCTGCGGCCAGGGCACTCTTATGCACATGGACTGGATGGAGACAACTTCTGCCTCCCAAGGGAGACCCCATTCCTATCAGAGGCTCTAACTCAACCACTCCCCCAAAGCCCTCCCAGCAATCCGTCGGCTCAGAAGCAGCTGCCAAAGTCTCCCAACCCACCTGGAGGGCCTGACCTGCTCCAACCCCAAGGGCTCTAAGAGCCCCCTACTGAAAGCAGCTCAGCCCTCCCTCCCGAGGATCCCTGCAGCCTGCCTTCCCTTCTCCATCTTATACCACTTCACATAAGGGGGCCCAGGCTGGGCCTCCTTTCCACAAGGGCTTGTCAAGGAGATGCTGCGATGAGAGAGAGAGAGAGAGGGAGGGAGGGAGAGAGAGAGAGAGAGGGAGAGACCATCTGCCAAGGAGAACAGGATGTGGGGAGAATGGCAGGCAGCGCCTGGGGGGGGGAGGGGAGAGGGAGAGCCCTTGTACCTTGGGGCAGCCAGAAAGCGTTCTCCTGCAGCCAGCTGAAAAGGCCAGCAAAGTCACAGTCACACAGCCAGGGGTTGCCCTCCAGGCGGAGGACCCGGAGGTTGGACAAGGCAGCCAGGGTGGCCAGGCTCAGCCTCTGCAAGCGGTTGTGGTTCAGCTCCAGTACCCGGAAATGCTTGAGGCAGGTGAAAGCCGCCTTGTCCACCTTGGCCAGGCAGTTGTTCCCCAGGCAGAGCTTGACCAGGCACTCTGCTGACCGGAAGAGGCTGGCGCCCAGACAGCTCAAGTTGTTGTAGCTCAGATCTAAGTAGACCAGCTTGCCAGAGCTGCCAAAGGTGCCATCCGGCAGGGCAGCAATGGCATTGTTCCTGAACTCCAAGTAGACCAGATCGCTGTGGAAGATGAAGAAGTCCACCGGGACCCTCTGGATGCTCTTGTTGCCCATCAAGAGCTTCCATACGTCCAGGGGGAATGGGGTGGGCATGCCAGACAGCCCCCAGTCCCGGCAATCGACCGTGTGAGAGTCTGTGCAGCTGCAGGTAGCATGGCAGGGGTGCCCCAAGGAGAAGGCCAGGCAAAGCAAGACCAAGGTGGCATACCTGGCAGCATCCCAGGAGTTCAACGAGGTCATGGGGGAGCCATCACCGCCGACAAAGAAGCCATCGGCATCTTGGCAGAGTGGCAGCTCTGGCGTCTGCATGTGAGGCAAGCAAGCAGAGCGTGGCTGGAGGCGTGTGGTCGAGCCGGCAGATCACATATCCTGGATCAGATAGCAGACACGCAAGAGGAGGCAGGAAGGCAGCCCATGCAAGGGGGATGGAGTGATTGGGGGGGAGAAGCTGGGGAAGGCTTGCTGAGGCTGCCCCTGAAAGCCTTGCCGGGAGCAGGGTGGCTACTACCCAGGAAGGCCCCGGGTTCAAGAAATAAAAGCAAGTACATCTCATGCTGGGGCCAGATCTGTTCACTTCTTTCATCTGAATTCACACAACAGAGGTAAACCTTAAACCGAGGTCAGCCAAATCCAAGGGCTTATTTACATGACAAACAAGCACAAGTAAGTACACAACTACAGAATGGTTTCAAGGAACTCCTGGATGAAAGAGGAGCCGAGACAACGGCTGAGGATCCCACATTGCACCAAATCCCATTTCCTTCAACCCTGTTGAACCAACGGCTGAGGATCCCACATTGCACCAAATCCCATTTCCTTCAACCCTGTTGAACGTGTCGTGTGACATTTGTGGGTTTGTGCTGAGTGGGTTATCATTGGGAGCCCCTAAGCAGAGGAGCATCCCACAAATGGCCACCTTACCTCCTGTGGGCTGCTTCAAGTCTTTGGTCCCTTCTTTCCTGGGAATGTTGAGCCTGACCGCTTCAATTCCCAGCATCAGTGGTCAGCGCTTGGGAGACTCCCTGGACTCTGAGGTAGAAGAGATGCCCCAGACCAGGAGAGCCTTTGGAAGGCAGTAGGAGCTCAACTACCTTTTCTTAGAGGCTAGGGGCGGGGGGGGGGGGGAGTGTCTCCACGTGTTCCAAACGACTCCCTGGACTCTGTGGGCAGGAGGAGGAGGAGGAGGAGGGATGGCAGCAGCCTTGTCTCTGCTGCACTCTTTGCTCCTGGCGCAAGTCATCACCTTAAGAATGGGTCTGGCTGCAGAACGCTCCTCTTGCTCAATGTTTTACCAAGGACCAGGAAAACATGGGCAGTCTCCACTGGTAGATCAAATGGGCAGGCAGAGGAGGGCTTAAAAAAAAACTTAATGCATGTAATGACAAAACCAAACAGTGAAACAACAAAATAAAATAGCCATGCCTTCAACAAAGTTGGGTGTGAAATCTGTTCAGCCTACATTTTATTGGTTTCATTCAAAATGAATGCACAATCCAAAATGCCAATTTTATGGGGACTGAAGGCAACATTGTTTTTCTGGAGTAAATAGAAACATTTCTCTTCCAAAACCTCCACCTTTGCTTGCCTGCCCATTTTCCTATTCTCCCACAAAACACTCAGTGGGTGGGTGGGCCAAACCCAGTCCCAGCCCAACAAGCTCCAAATTGGTCCGTCATTTTCATTGGCTTCCTACCAATTTACACCTCTTTCTCTTTAGAGCATCCCATCTAGCAGGAGAGCCAAAACATTTCCACTTTCCTTCTCCTTTCTAAAATCTCCCTCTCTCAGGAAAGGCCCCAACGGGACGTGGAGGCAACACATTTCAAGGTCGAGGAGCCACTGCCCAGAAGTCCTGCTTACTGGCCCAGGCATCACACTGGGGAACTCGGGGGGGGGGGGGGGGCATATGTAAGGAAAGGTTACGGCAAGGTCATCCACACAAGCCTCCCTGGCAAATCCAGGTTTCTTTTAACTCTTGGCACATGAAAGTGGAACCGTTGCAAGCAGGTCAGAAGGCAACACGTGCAAACATGCTGCGGCAGCAAACACACACACACGAGCACCCCCTAAGCTTAGTAAGCCCAGCAGTGCAGTCTTAGATTTTTTAATATACTCAAGAACTGACAAAAAGCCACCGCAGCCTGCGACACACAAAGGGGAACGAATAACACCAAACCCAGAAGGACAAAGGCATCGGTCAAGCCATGGGCATAGACACACATGGGGAGGAGACAACCACAGAAGGACACTGTTGGCGGCCTACTGAGCTCAGCCCAGTGGGGACCGTCTCCTGCTGACCTTTCAGACAGCAGAAGTCTGGATCCCAACCTCCACCAGGCCCCAGAGTAGACATGGAGGGCTCCCCTGCTGACCTCATGTTTCGTCTGCAGCCCAACAGGAGCCAGGACAGGCAGGCCCTAAGCAGCAAGGCCACCAAGCGAGCTTCTTCTTGCATTGATAGCACTTCTGGGGGAACTCAAGCGAAAGCCCCCCCCCCTGCTTTTCTTCAGAAAAAAGCCTCTCCCAGCCCTGCCCCCACTCTGCATTATCATTCCCATAGGAACCTTGCAAAAGCAGCAGCAGCAGCTTACCTTGTAACCTGCCATGTGATGGGGATGACTGGATGATGACTCTTTCCCTGGCCTGGCAGTGCTGCCCGTTGGGCTACCAGCTCCTCCTCCTCCTCCAGGGTGTGCTTGGGAGCGCCCTGGCCCGAGCACCAGTTCTCTTGTTGCCCCCAATCTAAACCTCCAGAAAGGTGCTGCCCATCACAGCAAAAGCAAGAAGTTGGCTGACAAGATCTGGGTCAGGCATAGGATGATGAGATCCGCCCTGGCCCGGGGCACTGGGAGAGAGCTGATGTGCCTTCTCCTTTGTGTGGAGGTCATATTTCACCTACAAGTCTTACTTCTAAGCAGACCCAGCCTCGGCCTTCAGAGTAGCCACTGCTTGTCTCTCTGCTTTCCCTCCTCAGACCACCTGGAAACATTCACCTTGGTTGGCATCATCCTTGGCTCCATTCCAGCTATTGGAGTGGCCACAGGGGTGGTAATCACCCTCGCAAAGAAAATGTTGGGCAGGTACTCATAAGTGCTCGGATGGGAGAGGAGTGGGGTGACCGAGGGTCACCTGGCTTGGTTCTCCCAAACTCGCAGGGAGGGAGGGAGATAGTTGTATGAGAAGCAGCTCTGCTGATTTCAACTTAAACAACTCTGTGAGATGGAAGACCCCTCTTCTCTCCCACTTCTCAGTGGCCCCCATGGCTTGGCTCTTCTTGCTTCTAAGCTTCCTCAGCCACCTGGGATGAAAACAAACAGCAATTAGTTTTATAAGCAAGGATTTCCCCTTTGAAACCCTGGGCTCTTTCCCCATTTATTTTCCCCATGCAAAGGGAGCCAGGGCGACTTAAGATGTCCTTGCCTTCCATTTCTGAGCCCTCCTCCTACAAGCTGCAAGAGGGACTGGCAAAGGTGTTTCCAGGAGCCTCTTCTCCCCCCCCCCCACCCCAGCCCAACAGCTCCCCAAAGGGAGAGGACTTTTCTTGGGGGGAGGAGGATGGAGAAAGAGCCCAGTTCCAGAACTGCAGGATTCATTGAGGCAGCCTCAGGAGAATCCCACCGCTGTCTGCACATCCATCAGCAGATGCAAATCCATTCAGCTTCTTCAAGAAATTCTCAACTCCGCCCCCCCCCCCCCCGCCGCCAAAAAAATACTGCCTGCTGGAATAGTAGAAAACTGGTGGTTTGTATTGGAATCCAGCCCCGCTGACACTAAATGGCACGTGCTAAACACTAAAAAGCAAACAAACAGCCTTTAAAAGGTTGGTTTTTAGTCGTGGCTTCAAAATAAGAACAGACTTTGGGCCGGTCCTTTCCTCCCAGCCAGATCTACCTCACAGGGATGTCACAGAAAAAATAGGAAAGGATTAAGTGCTGTATAGGCAATCCTGAACTCCTGAAAGCATAATTCTGAGTGGAGCCCTTTTTTTTTTTTTCTTCCCTCCTTCTTTTTTTCCAGGCCTTAAACCTCACCGAGGAGGGGGAAGCTTTGCTTCATAAAGCCACCTCTGGCATTAGCCCCAAACGCTGAACCATGGAAAGAGAGACTACCGGATGTGTCATTAGCTAATTATTGATTCTAGTGTTTCCTCACAAGGAAGAACTCTGCACAGTCAAGCACATTGCCAAGGAAGGAGGAGAAAAGACTTTTCAACAACAACAAACACCCAGCTGTTTTATCTCTTTGATCCTGTTCACAGATAATGCTCTAATGACACTTTGCACGACTCTCCCTGTGCCATGTTTTCCTCTTGGTTCTTGCTGTTTTGAATTGTTCCTGCAATCCATGTGCTGCTACTGTTTGGGCAAGAGATTGGAGTGCCTCTCGTACACGACCGGGACACACTTCTGCCACCTGGACATCCTGCCCTTCGAGAATTTCAAACTCCAAAAGACACAACAAAAAGACTCCAAGTGTGGCCCTTGACTCCACCGCAGAGCTTTCTCACCTAAAGAGGCCACTTTCTTCTCAACTGCAAAGGATCAGGGCTGGCCAGTTATAGTGAGCTAGCAAGCTCCAGCTGTTACGTCTGCCATAAAGCGAGAAGTGCACATTTTGCTTACCCAACAATGGAGATGGACAAAAACTTGAGGGGAGGTACTGAAAGGGTCTCTTCACTGCCCCCTTTTTGCTGGGGAGTCCTGGTGTAATCCAAGCACCCCTTGCCACCTTCCCCATCACATGAATTAGAAGAGGGCAAGGGTATTTGGAAGGTCTTGGTGAGACAAGGGGAAGAAAAAAAAAGTGAACTCTTTCCCTCCTGTATGCAACTCACCAACTCTTCCACCCACATGTCAGATTTTTCCCATGTAGAAACGGGAATAATTCTGCAGACCCAGAATTGGCGCTATATGTGTAATTTGGTCCTCCTGCTTTGCAGAAATGCTCTAAGAAGAAGCGACCTTGGTCAAAGAGGTGGCTGCTCCATGTGCATGAAAATGTAATGAGCCAACGAGGGGGTCAAATATGTTTAGCCAGATTGCAACCTGCCTCTCAAAAGGGCAGACAGCGGCCTCTGAGCACTCCTTTGCACATGGGCACTAGACCCTTCCTGCTTCAGTTTCTAGGAAACCCGGGGAGGTAACTGGGTCCCAAATGCAAGGCAGTATTTTCTTAAGGAATATTTTAAGCATTTTTTTTTTTTTGGTGACAGCAGACGCCAAGTGACACTGTACATGAAAATAAAAGTTACTGTGTGCAACCTTCCGCTTAGTCCATGCATCTACTTTTGTCCCCATAACTAATGAAAGACTGGGAAATACAACAGTCCCAACAGCCTCTATTTCAGCATATACAGCTTACACCCAATATTACCGGGGGTGGGGGAGAAGGGTTGGCTTATTTCCCCCCCCCCCATCTAAAGCCAAAACAGTCAACTGTATGGAACATGTGCTGAAGATCTGGGGCAGCAGGGGTCACCTCTTATAATGACAGCCCCACCCCCCCCCCCCCCAAAAAAAAAGGCTAAAAGTTAGGGTTACTTTGAAAGAAAACATTTTTGGAAATAAAACCTGTAGTAAAATTGGATAAGGGCAGCACTGTCTTCTTTTTTAGGAATTACAGATGTGGGATTTTGTTTGCTAAAGCTTGGATGAAGAGGGCCGGATCTGCCTCCTACCCCATCCTGAGCAGCTCCTGCCTCAGCAGGCTCTTTCCTACTTCCCTCCTGGTGGGGCTCAGCAGTCCAGGAGTCTCTGCCAAGGCAGCCCTGACCAGCAATCTTGGGGTTCAGGAAGGCAGATAAAAAAACACCTGAGACAAAGGAACAGCTGACATCATGTAAGTGGGAAACATGCCAAGTGACGCTGTCCATTTGTGACACTGTCTTAAAAACATCTGAGGGGGTTAGAAAAATTCACAAAAAAGTTGTCTTCATTCCATGTTTTCACTGCTTTTCTGCTCAGCTCTGCCTTGATTCAGTTTCTCTTTAAGTCCAGGTCAATCAGCAGGATTTCTTATGGGACAGATGTCCATACAGAACCTCCAGGGAACCCACCCATTGTCCCAATCTTTTTGCTTCCCACAAATGCACATCTGGCCTCCTCACCCTGAGAAATCTCCCTGGCACTTTCCGGGCAAAGACAAGAAATCTGTACTTCTTGCCAGAAACCAATTTCAGGAATCCAGTGGAACTGACTGTGATCCCTGGATAAGCTGGTTCATCTTTTAAGGCATCAGAGTGAGCCTTTAGTGGGCAGCTGTTCCTGTACAAATCGCACCACTCTGTGTTAACCTGAGTGAGTTCTGGGGTGATTTAACACAGCATGTGAACTCTCTCTTTCCAGTTACGCTAGGAAAAACGGGTTAGGTTCTGCAGGCAGGTTAAGCGCTTTGGGCAGAGGCAGCCGGGTTGGTTCTGCCAGGAAGGGAGGACAGACAATAAAGGCAGGGGAAGGGACTGGGCTCCCACTGAAAGATTGGATCTGGGCTAATAATGCAGCACACGGGAATGGTGAATAGGAAAAACAGTGTCATCATCTGGCAGCCCTGGAACTATGGCCTGGACTCTGATTCAAATTACAAAGAGAAAAGTTTCCTGCTATCCCACTCTGTTAGAAAACACATTTTCCGAATCACTTTGGTGTGTTTTTCCCAAATCAGTCCCCCTCGCTCTTCATTTCATCATCTCATCTCCGAGGGAGACAAACTGCTTCCACCTGAGGGTGCAGCTGTCTGCTCCACTTCCTTCCATCCTGCTCCAGTTTGGGTTCGATCTACATTCCTCTCCTCTCGGTTATCAGTTCAATGTGAATTACTCCAAACTTACATAAATTGCAGAACTCCATCCTAGGTGCTGCCAAGCTGGTGGGGATACAGGATATAGAAGGCTGAGATAGAAACCCTAATTTGCGAAATGAAAGAACAAGCCTTAAGCAAAACTAGCCTTTGGCTGCACCTGCAGCTGGCTGGCCTAGCCTGAGCAAGAAAGCCAGGGCAGGAGCAGACTCGCTTTGTCTCTGCTGCTGAAATTCTGTGTGGGGGAACTGACTTCAGCTGGCGACAGACCGAGTGGTCCCCACTGAGGGCTCCTCCAGGGACACCCGCCACCCGCCTTGAGACCCGGCGCGATGGGGATGCTGGGGAAGGGCCAGGGTTTGTCCCGACCAAGGAAGAGAAATGGACCAGGAGAAGCCCGGATCACCTTCTTCTGGGCCTCCTCGGGTGGGAAGTCAAGGGGGCAAATGGGCGCCGGTCTCAAAAAAGGAGGGTCTCGGGGGAAAGCCGGCTGGGGGTCGCTGGCCCGGGCCCGCCTCACAGGGCTGTTGTGGGGCGTCCCTCGCAGGGGAAGGCCTGGGGGGGAGAGTGGGGGGGCAACACGCTGCTGCCCCCACCGCATCATGAGGCGCTAGGTGGGGCGGGTTTAGGGGGCGGAGGAGAGAGAGCGGGGCTTGCGGGAAGGGTCTCCCTTCCACTCCTAGCCCCACCGACCCAGCCAGCCCGCCCGCCCCCTCAGCCGCAGAGGACCCACCGGCGCCACCACTCCTTGCGGGGCCGTTGTGAGGCGGGAGAGGGGACAGAGCTTCTTCCTGCCCCAGCGCCCACGTCACTTCCGGGCCGCGGCGGCCAAGATGGCGACCGGGGGGGCTGGCCGGGGCCGGGTGAGTCGCGCAGGTGAGCGCCCCGCCCCCCCATTCCTCCCCCCGCGGGCCAGGAGGGGCGTTCAGGGGGATCCCTGAGGAGGGGAGGGGGCACTGCCCGGGGGCCCGCGGGGGGGGGGGCAGACGGGGCGGCCTCGGGGACTGCGCTGCGAGGGGGCCGGGGGGGTTGAGACGGAGAGACCCCCTCCCTTGAAGTCCCAGCCACGAGGCGGGAGTGGGATGGAGGGGCCTGTGGACCCCATCGCCTTCACAGCCAGCCCCCCCTCCCCCTTTGGGAGAGACCCGGTGGCGGGGGGGCTGCGGAGGGGGGCCCTCCCCACCAAGGGCCGCTGGAGAAGCCGGGCCGGGTCGCCTGCAGCCGCGGGGTCGATGGCTACGAGGCCCCGAAGGCCGCCCGAAGCTCAGCCTTCTGCACCCCCGAAGGCCTCTTTGCTCTGGAAGGAAGGAAAGAGAGACTCTGCGTGTGCGCGTGTTGGTTTGTTGGGGAGAGGAATTGTTGAACAAGTCACTCCCTTCAAAGCACTAAGCAAATCTTGGAAAAAAATTAATTACATCGATATAAATAACGGTAGAGGCTTTTACAATTACTTTAATTATGTATTTAGATGTTCAGGTATGACTGTTACCTGTTTTCCATTCTAGGTTTCATGTAATCACAGGAATTTCCTTCTGTTTAACTTCTCAGATCACCTCAGGATTTCAGAATGAATCAGGTAAATTAAAATGTGAGACTTTCTCAAAATTATTTCTACACTGACTGATTTTCACTTGATTGTGGGTAGACATGCGCTCCTACTAATCTGCATCTAGATTCATTCCAATGGGCCGTTTTTCAAGGACCCTCCTCCACAAAAGCCTGCTTTACGGTAGATAAATAACAGGCCCTGGAGTTTACTTCCTTCTTATGTTAGTGCAGGGAGGTAAAATGCATACATTTTAAAAGTAGATCTGTGTGAGCCTCAGCGCAGACACCATCCTGGAATAGTTCTTTAGCTACAGGTTCTTGAAGGAGATGGTGGCAAGGATCCAGTCCCTTTCTCTCTTCTGGGGCACCTTCTTCAGCCACTCTGCACAGGAATTCAGCCTTGATTAAATCTCCTGCTTGCCTGCCTCTTGAGGCTACCTTTGCCAGGACTCTGATGAGCTGTGAAGCTCCTTGTTGTGGAAATCCTGGTCTGTGGACACCTCCCCCCTCCCTTCCCCAATACTCAAGCAAGTGTATGTTTGTGGGAGGGCTGTTAGAGCTCATCTATTCATCTGATCAGTCCTTCTTTTCTGAAGGGTGTGTGTGTGTCTGCCTTCCCACATCAGTTCACTGGTGCATTGATTGAATCTGCTGTTTGAGAGTGGAGAGAATGGGGGCTCTTTGGAGGCAGTTGTTAGTCTCCTAGGTGATATTTGTACATGTATTGGGGAACCTTTGGATTACTTAAACTGCTTGTGGGAGAAATCTCCTGGAATAATTCAGGATGGCTGCATTACATAACAGCTGGATTAAATGCCATTGGCCAGCACCTCAATGGCATTCAAATTAAATACCATTGGCCAGCAGTGACACGCCCCGAAGGGTAGCTGATCTTGGTCCTCGGATTGATGTTTTTGCTTGGCCTGTGTGGTAAAAGTCGGAGGCTTGTCTCTGTGGGGATAACAGCTAATTTCAAATCAACTTGGGACTCATTTCAAATCAACCAGGGCAGCAGTTTCTGACTTACAAAAAACTAGGATACATTTGTGCAGAAGAAGGGGAGGGAGAAGCAAGTACCATGTTTTAAAGAGACCCAGGGAAGGTCTTTTTATAACTCTTCTCTGCAAGTTAAGAATAAAGGGGTCCCGCCAAGGTTTTGGGCCTGGAGTGTGTGTGTGTGAGTGAGTGTAGGCGGCGCAGCTGTGGGATGCTGCAAGGAAGAAACTTCCTCTGGTAGCTACTGTGCTGGGTCATCCCTTTTCTTGACCATGTAAAACTTCAGACAGCCTTAAGCCTACTCTCAAAGACCACATCTGCAAAAGAGCAGCGGAAGCTGCTTTCCAGACCTCTGTGCACCTCATCACAACTGGTTGGCACGGGTAATCGTAACAGAGGGTTGTGTGCTTCTCAACGTTTAAAGAAAAGCTCTCCTGTCCCTGCTTGGAAAATTAGTCACAGCAGGTTCAGTTGCTCAGATTTGTTCAGGTTTGGCCAGTCATTAAACCAAACCACAAGGAGCTTCTAAACTCCACATTGATTTACAAGCCAGTGAGATGTTCCTTTGCCCACTGCTGGGTAATTGCATGTACTTTCTGAGGAGGCCATGCTGTGACTTGGAGCTGGCTTGATCTCCAGAGGGTCCTCAAGGTTGGTGTGCCTCAAGGCCCTCCAGTTTCCAGGCTCCCCCAACTGTCAGAGCCCTTCTTGGCCCCTTTCGCATTTCCTTTACGCTCTCGCCTTCCTCCTTGCCGTTTCTTCCTTTGTGCCCTGGGCCTCTGCTGCGTCTCTCTTGGTGTGGCCTCTCTCCTATCTCTGCAGCTTGGGATTGCTCTGACTGCAGAATCCCCTTGGCATGCGGCAGGCAGGACTGCCTTTGCATTCACACCTGGCTTTGATCTCAGCATGTCCATTTCACTGGAGTTAGAAAGTAAGTAAGTTGTTCAGCACCAACTGCATCATGTTCTTTTCTCCTTTTTGCAGTGTCCTTTGTTGACAACTTGTAATGCCAGGTCTGTATACAGTAACCTCCTGCTTTCCTGAAACATCCCAAAATGCCCCGTCTTCCATTCTTTCTTTGCTTCCAAGTGCTGACTTACAACTCAGCTTTGCTGTTATCTTGGTTTATTTGAAGGAGGCTTGTTAATTTCTTACTCCACAACTCTTGGAGGAGCCTTGCTTAATTAACAAGTAGGCTCCAAGATTTTTAGTTGTTGCTAAAAAAGTTGCCTCTCAAAAAGACCTTCCTTCCCACAGCGTCTGACTAGGGCTCAGAACAGACCACTTGTTAACTGACAATGATTTGAGTCAGAATGTGGAATTGGGTTGCCTTTGTTCTTATAACCCAGGGATTGCGGCAAAACAGAATGTAGGATCCAGCTCATGGATGCCAGCCCCCTGGTGTAGATTCGTTGGTTTACATGAATTGTAAACTTTATCATCTTTTTAAAATACACTCCTGAAATTTTGCTTTGGTGTGAATGGGTGATACAATTTATTTAAGGACACACACATACATGTCTACAGAAGAAGGTTTGCAGGAGCTGTGGCATTAAATCTGAAGGCCACACTTGTGGTATTTCAGGTGTTTTTTAAGAATGTGTGGCATCTAACGGCGGGTGGCTTTGTGAGCCAAGTTCGGGAAGGAAGGATGGTGCATGCAGGGGGGCAGCTGTCAGGACCTGCTTAGCTTAATCCTGCTTTTCTTCCTGCTGACATTCCTTGCAATGCTTGCAAGGAGTTTATGTTTGAAAGATAATGTTCAAGGATGTAGTTGAGCCCCTGAGGCCCAGAGAGGCAGAAACAGTAGACTGGTTGACCTCTTCTCCAAAGCGCCTGAGGGCAGGACAAGAAGCCACTGGTGGAAGATCACCAAAGAGAGATCCAGCCTAGAACTCAGTCCGAGGGATTTTCTGACAGTGAGAACAGTTAATTAGTGAACCGGGTGTGGATGTTGTGGATGCTCAGTCACTGAAGGTCTTCAAGAAGAGGCTGGACCCTGAGGTCCCTATTGCCGTTCTTTCTCACCATTTACACAGCTGCCCATGTCACACACGGGCTGTTGAGTGCCTCATCAGGGTAATCTCTGTGCAGCAGCCCCACACGGGGTGGGGGGGCATCTGTCTCCTCCTGCTGGAGGAACATCTGAAAAGGTAGATGGCCTTTCTGTTTGGGAATCCAGAGCCAGGGTTGTGATGCCAGGGATTCAAGGACTGATACAAAAGGGAGAGGCCTACCTGAGGCTCTGGGTGTGGCATGGCTGATGGCAACATGGGGGGGCACCAGTCATTGTCTCCTGGGCTCAGCTGGGCCGACTGTTTTTCTTTTCTGTTCTGGTTCCCTTTGTAGAACTCAACCGGGCCTTCAGGATCAGTTGAGACTTTGGCCGATGTCCCCGAGCATATCCTCAAAGGGCTTCCGGAGGAAGTGAGGCTCCTCCCGTCCACTGTGGACAAGGCCCGGCTTGGTGGGTGAGCCCAGAACAAGTGCCTGGGGGGGGAGGGGGGTGTCAAGGCAGGTCCTTGGCAGGGTCTTTCTGCAAACATCAGGGGGGAGGTGCCCGGGGTTTGGTTTGGCCCCTTGGATATGCAGCAGCTTGAAAACCTGGCAGGGATGTAATTCTTCCTGTGTCACGACTGTGCAAGGATGAAGAGCTCACAAATTACTGTCAGCCTGTATTTAATTAGTTTAAGTTTGATCAACATAGTTTTCACCCCATGTGCCCCATCTACTTGGTGGGTGGTGGGCCTTGGTGGGAGGATGTCGCCCTCAAAGCAACCAAGGATGCCCAACCTCTTATGAAGGCAGGTGCAACCCACAGGTGGAGGGTGGGTAGAGGTTGGAACAGTGGAAGAACAGCCTGGGAAGACCATCTACAGGGAGACCAGCAGCAGCCCCAAGAAAGCCTTGGAGTTGGGGGGTTTCTTTCCCAACTGAAGCTTGGATTAGGCCCTTCGCATGGTCTTTGACCCACAGTGACCACTCATTCCTGTGGTCCATTTTGTGGCCATAGCTTTGTGCCTTGTGGCCTTCCCCTTTTCCTCCCTTTTTCCAGGAACCCAAAGAGCTCCAGATCCAGAACTGAAGGCTATGGACAGGCCCCCAGCAGAAGGACACTGTTTTGCTGTGGGCTTTGGCAGGGAGGAAAGACCTTGCAACTCTCAGGGTCTCAGCCCCTTCACCATGGCAGCCAGCCGAGGCTATGGAGGGCTCACCACTCTTTTTTCTTTCTTTGGTCTTCAGGTGTCTGGGCCACAAAGCCCATTTTCAGAGGCAGGAAGTTTGGCCCCTTCGTTGGTGACAAGAAGAAAAGGTCCCAAGTCAAAAGCAATGTGTACATGTGGGAGGTAAAGGAAAGCTGATGAGAAGTGGCCCCTCCCTTCCCAGTGGGAGGGTCTCGGGGGAGTAAGCAGGGAGCCCAGGGAAGGAGAAAGAGAGAGAAAGAGTGAGTGAGTGAGTGTGTGTGTGTGTGTGTGTGTGTGTGTCTGTGTGTGTGTGTGTCTGTCCGTCCATCCGTCCTCCGGGGAACCACCCCCCCCCCCGCCTGTTTTGCCCCTACCTTGATCCCAGGCTAAGGCTCTGACCATCCCTTTCTCTCTCTCTCCCCTCCACCTCTCCCTCTGCCTGCCCCCCTTCCCCCCTCCCTTCCCCTGCTGCAACACTTGTAGGTCTATTACCCAAACTTAGGGTGGATGTGTGTGGACGCCACGGACCCGGCAAAGGGGAACTGGTTGCGTTATGTGAACTGGGCTCATTCAGGAAAGGAGCAGAATCTTTTCCCGTTAGAAATCAATCGGAGCATTTACTACAAAACATTAAAGGTAGTGGTGCTCTTCTCTCTCTCTCTCTCTGTCTCTCTCTCTCTCTCTCCCTCCTCCCTCCCTCCCTCCCTCCCTCCCTCCCTCCCTCCCTCTGAGTAGGTGTGATAAATTCTCTGCTCTTGAATTCCTTGTGAGAAATGGAGGAAGTGAAAGACAGATGGTGGCTTTTTCCATTGGAGGAGGGTGGGAAGAGCCCAGTCATTTTCAGCCAGTGGGCTGCATTTCCGTCTTTTTCCCTACCAGGAGGCCTCAGCCAGGAATGTTGTCACCAGAAAGCATGGAACATTTCTTAAAGGTGCATTTAATATCTTTGGCTCTTGGAAAGGATTTTAATGGATCAACACGGTTGCCTGGCAAAACTTTTAAGGCTCCAGTTTTGTCCCTTATAATCTCCCCCAACCTGAAAAGATCGGTCTGATCATTGTCAGGCTTTTAAGAAGCATCTTGGGTACCTTCAGCTCCTGGAAGATTTCAGAAATCCTGTCTGTCCTTAATCCCAAACAAGGAAATTTCTTCCCAGCACCCTCGGAGAGGGAGGGCTGGGGTTTCCCTGTCGGGGGAGTGGCACCTTTAATTCCCCCAGCTTGGATGGAACCAGGTGAAGGCCCACTCAGCCACCCATAGTTTGCTCTGCCCTTGACTGGAAAAACCGATCCTGCTTCAAAATTCAGTGTGCATTTTCAGAGGGATGTGTCAAAAAAAATGTCAGGGATTTTTCCAAAAAGGATTCCAAGGAGAGCAGCCTTTTGAAAATGCCTCAGATGTCAGGGTGCAAGGACAGGCATTCAGACTTCTTCACTCCCCTCCATTCTGGGTGGCCGGTTTGAAACTGACAAGGTGAACAGTCAATTTCACACGTTTGGCTTTTGCTGGCCTCCTAACCGTTCCCCTTGGAAGGCTTATTGGCATAAGCAGGCACAGAGTGAGGAATACCCATCAAAAGCAATGTGTTAACACTGCCATGAGCTTGCTATGCAGACAGTCCGGTGTGTTCCCTATGATGGAACACTGTTTACTCTCGTGATCCCTTCCTTTCCAATCACTCTGCTCTAATAGGAGGGAGGGAGGAAGAAAAACAACCGGTCAGGCGCAGGACAACCACCTCTACTGACAGTGATGGCAATCACATAACTGAGGGATCCAGTCACATTGGTCCTAATGTGACTTTTTCAACACTGTCATAACTTTGGTCACTGAATGGTGACCACTGAATGGAGCCTGGGAATGGTCACTGAATGAGACAGTTGGTAAACAAGGACTACCTGGGACTTTTTAAAAGGTGAGACAGCCATTCATAGGCTCCTCACTGTTAACTTCCTTGATGTCATTTTTGTGGCCCCCATCTTTATTTCTGTGGCAAGTTCCTCACATAGTTTCTCCCATGGGGGGAAGTGCCCTAGGTCCAAGGAAGATGGAGGATGGTTTTCAGAAATGGTGAGGCCACAGGCTCTTGGTGTGCTGCAGTCTTTCCTTGCTAGGTAGCCACCATTCGGCCTCTTGGTAATTCCCGTCCTGACGACGTTTAGTTTCTTCTTACAAGTGTTAGTTTGCAGAAGTGTTGATGCTGCCTTCCTCGCGGAGTGACTCCAGGAGCCTCAATGTCGTGTATTAAACCAATCTAAGTTTTTTTTTTTCTTCACGCAAACATAGTCCCTAACAAGTAGCCGAGTATGTTTAGAATCAGAATCATTTTGATATTTGTGCAAAATGTGACTTTGGTATTAATATTTCCTTTTGAATACTTATTGAAAGTAATGTGCATGTATTTGTGTGTTTTCAAGATTGTTTAGGCCTTATAAATAAAAACAAACTCTATAGTTATAGTTACAAGCTCTGTGAAAGTTTCCAAATGTTTCACAGCTAGATTTAAGACACTTTTGAAAAGTAAAGAAAGTGGCTTTGGAGTGTAAAGATTCTGGTGTATCTTTTTTTCCATTTGAGTGATAGCCACTATTCTTTTTCCATCGCCTTCTCTTCTTTCCTGAGTGTTTTCAGACTGACAAACTGAAGGGTAATTTTGTTTCATTCTGATTTTTGGGAGCAAAATAGAAGGCTGGGCTTTGATATGTAGTGGAAGGAGATTTGTGGCTCGGTGTCGTCCTGCCAGTCATGTTGGGGAAAGGCGGGGCGGGGGAGGCTGACCTTGCTTTAAGAGGGTCCTGCAAGCCTTTTTATGGCAGGGGCTGGGGGTAGAAGAGACCCTGCTCTGACAGGCAGGAGGACTTCTGAGCCTGGGAGGGGGTGGCGAGCGGCCTTGATAGCACAGGCAGCCTTCGACTCAGTAGTTCCTGCCCTGGGGAAGGTGGAGCGTTTGTCCTTGCGGGTGCCTAGAGAGTTGATCTCCACCAGCTGGGCTTCAGCCATGGTTGGTCTGTGGGGCTTAGATGGCAGGCCCAGCATCCCTAGTTGCCTTTTTACAGTAGGCGGGTGCCAGGGCAGGAGTTCAGCTCCTTCCTTGGGCTGGGCAGCTGAAGGGAAGAAGCAAGCAAGCAGGCTCCCTCCTCCTCCTCCTGTTCAGATGACTCAGCCGGGAAACATTTGGGCTTTCCTCAACATGCAAGTTGCAGCCTTGTGCTGCGGTCCTCCTTCCAGCAGAGGGGCTGGGTGCGGCTCTCCTCCCTGGCTCGACCTCCCTCTCTCTCCCTCTCCCTCTCTCCTGCCCTTTCTGACGCTGTGATGCAGCACGGCCAGCCCGCTTGCTTGCAACGAAGCCAAGTCCCCCAGGGTTAAAGAGTCCTTCCTGTTTGGCCGGCCCGGCCCTCCTCGGCAGGCGGCCCAGGGAGCGACAGGGGCAGCAGCTGTGTGTGATCCTCCTGGCCCTTTGGCCACCGGCCGCCTGCCTGATTCCTCCCCCTTCCTCCTGCCTCTGCGTGGGTCAGCCAGTCGTGGGTGGGCGGCTGGCAAACAACCTCCAGTGTGATTGGTGTCCCGCTTTTGTCTCTTTCCTCCCGGTAGCCAATTGAGCCTGGGGATGAGCTCCTGGTCTGGTACAATGGGGAGGAGAACCCGGAGATAGCAGCTGCCCTGGAGGAAGAAAGGGCCAGCCACCGCAGCAAGAGGAACTCCCCCAAGGCCAAGAAAGGTAAGGCCCTCCTCCTCCTCTTTACAACCCCCCCCTCACCGGCTGCCTTCCTTGGCTGGGTGGGTGGGACGACCGACTAGCACTCTCCGCCTCCCTCCCTGCCAGCAGGAAAAGGCAGCCAAGCAGGAGAGGGGTGAAATGACAAGTGTGTGTTTGTGTGTGTGCGTGCGAGCTGGCGCCTCAACCTCCTGCCTGCTTCTGCTTGTGAGATCAAGAATGGCTCCGCTCGCTCGCTAGCTCACTCGATGCAGCTTCCTTGTTCAGCCAGCTCTCGGGCTTGGCTGCCTCTGGGTTTGTCTTCCCAGCTGGGCTCTATCTCCTCCCATCGGCTTCCCAGCCCTGTTTGCTCCTCCCTGAACCCCCAGGATGCTGCCCCCCCATCCCTTCAGTCCTGGCAGCCATAAAGCGAGAGGTGGGTTCCTGGGCCCAGAAGGAAGTGGCTCTTGTAACGCCACCCACAGGGAGGGGGTTTCAGGTATTTGGTGACCTTTTGGGAAGCTGGGCTGACATTTTCCCCCAGGAGCAAAAGGGCCCTCCTTCCCTCTGTTAAGGGCTCCAGATTCAGGGTGCAAATAAGATTTCAGTGCCTGGCAAACTCCAAGGGCTGGATTTGCACAGGTTGTGTGGTGAGGATCCCATTTCAGAAGGGTGTTGAAATTTGGGTAGTGAATCATCGGCCTTTCATCCCATGATCCCAGCGGAGCTGCTCTCAGTGTTGCCCTCAAGAAAATCAGTTCTATGTTTCTTCTGAACGAGAGTCTTTTTGTAGGTCTGAAAGGCTGCCCTGCCAGGCTGCCGGGGATCCCAAAGCCAAAAATCATAAGCCTTTATGGGGGAAGTGCAAAAAGAAGGGGGGGCAGGGGGGAGGGGCATGTAGTTGAGGACACAGTTTAGTTGATGTTGTTTTTTGTTTTTTTTTAAAGTCAGGGAAGGCAAGAAGATTGAAACTATACCCTGTTATTTTGTAAGGACTTTTCTAAAATCTTGGTGGCAGAGAAACAGAGAAGCCAACATTCTTGGGATATCCTTTTTCTTGTTCATTTTCAAACCTTGTTTTGTGCACTGGCTGAAATCTCAGGGTTGCTGCGCGCTCACCGACTGTTCTAACAAGGGGTCCTGCTGCACATTGATATTGTAACGGCTAAGCCTGTGCCACTGCCCCCCCCCCCCCCCCCCACAGCTCCTGGTGGCTTCTGCATTTCCCTCCCGTACCGGGTGGATCTGGAGAGGCTGTCTTAGACCTTCAGATAAGCAGAGGGATTTTCTTAGCAATAGCCCAGCCTTTCTAAGGCAGTTTTCAAGGTCTTTTATGGGAGAAATAAAGCAGGCCAGCTGAATGTAAGGTAATAGACGGTGTTCAGCCGGTAAAAGACAGCAGGATTTGGCTGCCCCGTCCTGTGAAGAGATGCAGCTGAATCTCTCGGCGTCCTCAGCTGCCTCCCATCTAACCTCAGTGGGTGAGTTGAAACCCAGGCCAAGCTGCTGCGTGATTTTTGAGATAACCACGCGGGATCAGGCTCACGCAGAGGCTAGCTGAGGAGGAAACGGCTTCTGTTGTCTCTTTGGACTCAGCTATGCAACCAGCCTAACATAACTGTATCCAGATCAGCCAGTTGGTTGTGACTGACCACGAGTCCCTTGTTTTATCTGAGTTGGATGAGCTGAGTTCATCCCTGTTTCCTCCCCAGGCAGTGGGACTTGTTCTCAGAAGAGCCTTTGTGCAGTTGCAACTTAAGACCTGAGTGCGAGCTCAGTGTTTCATTTAGGAAGCACTGCAGAATTGGTGGCCTTAGAAAGGTTTTAAACTGAATGCAGCCAGCATAAAAAGCCCCCCCCCCCCAAAAAAAAAAAAAAAAAAAACAAAACCCAAAACAGGCAGGAGGGGAGCCAAACGACTGCAACGCAGAGCATCAGTTGCCAGAGAAAACAGGGCAAGTATTTTTGGCTGGTGCTGTCACCCCTCCTGGGTGGTGCACGCCAATGCCAAGGGCTTGTTTTATCAGTAGTGTCTTTTTGGAAAGAAATTCAAACCTTCTCCAGTCATTTAGTGCAAATAATGTTGCATAGGAGAAAAAAGAGGGACGCACTGCCTCTCGTTCACTTTTTCATGCAGGGTTTTGACTCTCTTGGGCCATGTCACACAGGAGGAAGACGGGGAGGCTGGTGACTCTGTTTAATCTTCTCATAAATTTGCTTTGGAATCCCAGAATGGTCCAAGCAAAAAATAAACAACCCCCTGTTCTGCTGCTCTTCCATATCTTGAATCTTTAGTCTGAAGTGAACGGTTCCAAATAAGGATGTGAGACTTTCACAGTAATTAGGGAGAAACAAGAGGTAATTTACTCATGGATAATTCTTTCACGTGTTTTTTTCATTGCTCATGGAGTTTTTCAAATCAATGGCCTTCAATAATTTCATAGTTTTCCCCACTTCATTCACTCAATATTTTAAAAGTCCAGGCTAAGGAAAACAGTGAGGAAAGCTCCAGATCCGAAGAGCTCCAGACAGCTCTGGACCAAGACTTATCCTTGGCCCATGGTTGTGCACCGTTGAACCCCACTTGAAGGGGAAGGGGCAAACCTAACCCATCCACCCTCTGCTTTCAGGAGGTGTTGGAGTGGGGAGTGGACAGCAGGAGATCCAAGCTGGTGGGGCTTCACCTGACATAGCCACAGAAGTGGGGAGGATCATGCCCCCTTGTGGCTCCTGCAAGGCTTATGCTGAGAGCACACACAGATGTGCCACTGGGGCCACATGGGGAAGATGGCAGCTGTGTAGTGAGTGTATCCTGTCACAGAAGCCATTGGCCTTGGGGAAGGTGGAAAGGACTTTTGCCCTCCTCCAGCCCAAAGCTACAGGCTGACCGGAGTGTATCTTTCTACCACAGCAGGCAGGAACCACAGTTGATCCAGCAATCCCATCTTCTTCTTCATCGTCATCATCATCCCAACTAGTAGTGCTCCTGATGTTAGCCTGGCAGAGGAGATGCTTTTTGCATCTTTGTGATCACATCGATACAGTTTTTGCAGCCCGGCAAGCGATGCTGTGGCGAGAGAGAGATAAACTTTCTGCTTGTTCCTCGGACTCTGATCGAGTGGATCTAAAATTACAGTTGCTCTCAAGTTGTCATTCTGGCTGTTTTTAGTAAGCAGAGCAGCTGCTGGCTGAATCCAAGCGGTCAGGGTTAAACCTACATTAAGGTCACCCGCACCGAATGCCAGGATGGCTGCTTGAAGGGTGTGTGGAGGGGGAAATGTCCTCCCTTGCAGGAGCTGTTGAGCCTTCATCTTGCCATATGCTTTAGGAACTCTGGGGAAGATTGATCCGGCACGTGACACTGAACCCTGGATGGATTAATGATGGTTCCTTGAACGATCTGCACTGTGCTGGGCAGCCCTCAGCATAGCCTCTGGGTCTGGACCCCTGGCTGAGCTGAGACCAAGTGGGAATGGTTCAGAGAGAGGTGCCCAGGGACCCCCGGTGCTTTGCTTACCAGTTGGATGGCTACTCCAGAGGGGGAGGGGGTCTCGAAAGAGCTTTGAAGGAGGGCAATAGGCCTCTGGGGTTTGGGAGATGCAGAGACTCCTGTCCATGGTCCACAGAGCTGAGTGTGTGGCCCTCCCACAGGTGAAGTGTTGAAGAAGCTCCGGCAGAGCCTTAAGAGGCGCCTCCTGCACCACAGATCTTGGCAGCCGGCCCCTAGCCAGCATCAACATCCTCCTGCTTAACCAAATGTGGCCCCATTCGGTTGCTTGGTGGGAGTGGGGGGAGACAGCATCAAGAAAGAAGCGGTCCATTTAAACATCAAGTTGTTCCTTTTCCTTTTCTTCTTAGCAAAGAAAAAAGCCCCCGAGGCTAAAAACAAAGGAAAGAAAGCCAGGGATAATAAGCGGAAGCTGTCTTTGGAGGGTCTGGATTTGACCCGTTTCGACATGAGGGAGACCAGAGAAGGTAAGGAAGGGGCTGCCTGTCTCCTGCCCTCCTTCTTAAGGGACGAGAGGGGGAGAGCTGAAATGGGGAGGGTGTGTTGAAGAATCGCTAAGCGCATGGCAGGGTTGGCATCCCGAGGTTTGCCAAGCACCTGTTCTTTGAAATGCCAAAGAAAATGCACCCCAAGCACCCCCAATCATAGCTACAGAATGAGTCCCGCGAGAATAAAAGGGGCCGCAGAGGAAACGGGACCTTGTCTGAAGGGAGGAGGGGGCTGAAGGGAGGAGGATGTGGGGAGGTCAGGGCCATTGGGTACTGCATTCGGTGGTGGGGGTGGGGGTGAGAGCAGGCTCTCATGGGAATTGGATCTAGAGGTGTATGTTTGTAATACACAATTGTATTGGGTGAGTTTTGTTTTAAAGGGGAAATGCACTGCACATAAAATTATTTGTGGCTTGCAAAAGCAAACCTCCCCTCAGACTTGGGGGCAACACACGGGGAGCGTGTTGCCTTCCAGTTTACCTATTTTATTAATTTGTAAAATTCATGAGCCGCCCACCTGACCTCAGGGTGACTCCATTTTCTTCCATTTCTCAGGCCAGAAGCCGGAGGACGAAGCCCCAACGGTTTCAGCGGTGTTGCCCATTGACCAGGCCGCTGTCATCCAGGAGATGGTGAATCAAGACGTGCTTCCCAGCTTGCTCATCTCCAGCGCAACCTGCCAGCCGCCCACCACTCCTGAGGACCAGCCAGAAGTCGTCCTGTGTAGATCAAGAGGTTCGGAAGAGGGTCTTGAGCAGCAGGAGGAGCAGGACGAGGAAGAAGAGCAGGAGCCCCTGGAGGAAGTGGGAGAGGAAGAAGATGAGGAAGAGCCTCAGGAAGAGGAGGAGGTGGAGGAGGAGCGTTTATTGAAAGAAAATCCAGAGGTGGAGTCAGGATCGGTGTGTGGGGACAGGCTGGTGGAGTCTGTGGAGGAGCAGAGCAGCCTCTCTGAAGACTCCCCCGAAAGCTCCCCCAAGAAAAAACCCTCGGGGAAATGTGCCAAGGTGAGGGGGGAGCCCAGCGCCCAGGGAGCACCCAGGTTTCCCTGCCAACACTGCGAAAGGAAGTTCACCACCAAGCAGGGCTTGGAGCGCCACGTGCACATCCACATTTCGGCCATCAGCCATGCCTTCAAGTGCCGCTATTGTGGCAAGGCCTTCGGCACACAGATCAACCGCCGGCGCCATGAGCGGCGCCATGAGGCCGGGCCCAAACGGAAGCTGCTCTCACCCCTGGCCTGTGCCCAGCTGCCCAGGACCAGCACTGGGGCTGCCGAGGGGAGTGTCCAGAATGAAGCCAAGGCCAGGCAGGAGGCCTCTGCCCCAGAGACCGAGAGAGTCGCTTCCAAAACACCACCCCCTCCACTACCTTTGGAGGAGAGCAGGGAGCCCAAGGAATCGCACCCGTGCCAGTACTGCAGGAAAGTATTTGGCACCCACACCAACATGCGTCGGCACCAGCGGAGAGTCCATGAGCGGCACCTCATCCCCAAAGGTGTCAGGAGGAAACCGGAGGAACCCCAGGCTCCCGTGGGCCCAGCCCAACATGTCCCCAGCACGTACCTGGCCAGCACAGACCTGGAGGAAGAAGAGGAGGAAGAGGAGGGCGAGGCAGATGACATCATGGATGTTTCCAGCAACATCTCGGAGAATCTCAACTACTACATTGATGGCAAGATCGCGTCCAACAGCAGCACTAGCAACTGTGAGGTGATTGAGGTGGAACCCGCCTCTGCTGAAGTCTACGGCATCAACTGCCTGTTGAGTCCCGTGACGGTGGAAATCTCCCCCAATGTCAAGGCGGTGCCAGTGCACCTGGTGGAGGAGTCGAAGGAGCCTTCTATTGGCGGGACACCTGAGGCCAAAAAGAGGAGGACAGCGAGTCCCCCAATGCTGGCCAAGGTGAAGACGGAAATGGATCCGGAGCCCATCACGTCGCTGTGTTCCTTGACGATTCCCCTCACAATATCGACCGTGGAGAACCTGCCTTTCCCCAGAGAGAAGAGTGTTTATTTGTCCTCCAAGCTGAAGCAGCTTCTTCAGACGCAGGACAACAACAAGGTGGCCCCCGCCCCCCCTTTACCGGCAGGGGAAATCCCAAAGCTGGGGCTCCCTGCGGCCTCCCCTCTCCTCCCGGCCACCTCGAGCAGGTTCAAGCGGCGCACCAGTTCCCCACAGCACAGTCCAGGCCTTCGAGACCCCGGCAAAGCCAGTGAGGGCAAGCCCGCTTGTACCGAAGCAGCCCTTAGTGCAAAGCCTCCCAAGCTGGAGAGACAGAGCAGCTCCCCCTTGTGGACTCTGTCTGGGAGAGAAGAGAGGGAAGCGCTGAATCCAGAAGAATTCAAGGCCACCAGGGAGTGGGCGCCAAGCCCCCCCTTTGGAAATGTGTGCAACCAGCAGCCCTTGGACCTGTCCAGCAACGTGAAGCAATGGTCGACCGGGAAGACCCGGGCCCAGGCATCCTGGGAGTCTGTGCTGGACCTCAGTGTGCACAAGAAGCTGTGCAGCGATGGGGAAGGCAAGGAGGTGACTCCACCAGCAGGGGGCGCAACCAAGAAGAAGCCCACCACCTCCATGTTGCAGAAGGTCCTGCTCAATGAATACAATGGGATGGGCTTGGGGCTCGAAAACCCCTCCCCGGACACAAGCCTGAGGCTGAATGACTGCAAGCTAGCCGAAGCTCCAGAACTGCAGCCTGGCCCAGCTCCCCCACCCCCTGGGATAGAGTTGGGCTGCTCTGGCCTCACCGCCGCCGAGGTGCCTTTGCTGCTAGCCTCGAGCTGCCCGGCACCATCGGCCTCTCCCTCCCATCCTCCATGCCCTCACATGCTTCAGGCCCCCACACCTTCCCCTCCTCTCCTTCCCACTGTTCCTTCACCCCTCCCAGAAGACCCCAGCAGCAGCAGCAGCAGCAGCAGCACCCCAAGCTCCTGCCCATCTCCCCTGTCCAATGCCACAGCTCACTCCCCACTGCCCTTCCTTTCCCCAACTGTCTCGGCCTCCCCCCTTCATTCTGTAGAGCCTCTTGGCTGTGCTTCACCTGGGCCACCCACTCTCTCTTCATCTTCCTCCTCCCCCTCCTCCTCTTTCTCTTCCTCTTCTGCCTCACCATCCTCGTCTCCTTCCCCGCCTCCCCTGTCAGTGGCCTCTTCCATCCTCTCTCCTGGGGATCAGCTGGAGAATTCAGCCCTCCTGGTGACTTTCAAGCAAGAAGAGGGCGAGGCCAGCAGTCAGAGGCTGAGGGACGACCCCCAGCCCTCCGGTGCGGCAGAGGCCACCCAGGAGAGCTTCAGCAAGAGCTTTGTCTGCAATGTCTGCCAGGCCCCCTTCCTCGCCATCAAGGACCTCACCCGGCACCTGTCCGCTCATGCTGGGGAGTGGCCCTTCAAATGCGAGTTCTGTGTCCAGCTCTTCAGAGAGAAGGCAGCCTTGTCGGAGCACCGGTTCCTGCTCCACGGGGTGGGGAACATCTTCGCCTGCTCTGTCTGCAAGAAGGAATTTGCTTTCCTATGCAACCTGCAGCAGCACCAGCGAGACCTGCACCCCGACAAAGAATGCAGCCACCACCAGTTCGAGAGCGGGACTCTGCGCCTGCAGAATTTCACTGACCCCAGCAAAGCCAGTGCGGAGCAGATGCAGAGCCTGCCCAACGCTGGCCTGCAGCCCTCCAAGGAGGAGGAGGAGGAAGAGATGGAGGAGCTGAACGACTCCTCTGAAGAGCTCTACACCACCATCAAAATCATGGCGGCCGGGGTCAAGCCAAAGGGTCCTGACGTTCGCATGGGCCTCAACCAGCACTACCCCAGTTTCAAGCCTCCCCCGTTCCAGTACCACCACAGGAACCCCAATGGCATCGGGGCCACGGCCACGAACTTCACCACCCACAACATCCCCCAGACCTTCTCCACTGCCATCCGCTGCACCAAGTGCGGGAAGAGCGTGGACAACATGCCCGAACTGCACAAGCACATCTTGGCTTGCGCATCTGCCAGTGACAAAAAGCGATACACGCCGAAGAAGAACCCTGTGCCCCTGAAGCAGGCCGTCCGCCCAAAAAACGGGGTGGTTTTGCCCAGCCCGGCCGGCAGCACCTTCCGCCGCGTGGGCCAGCCCAAGAAGCTCGACTTCAGTATGGAGGCCAGTCGGGCGGCCTCCAACAAGCTGAAATTCAGTGCCCTGAAGAAGAAGCAGCAGCTGGTCCAGAAGGCCATCCTGCAGAAGAAGAAGTCGCAGCAGCAGCAGCAGCAGCGGGCAGAGCTCAAGACTGGCAACACGGAGCCCAGTGCCCACATCTGCCCCTACTGCAGCCGGGAGTTCACCTACATTGGGAGCCTGAACAAGCACGCCTCCTACAGCTGCCCCCAGAAGCCCCCTTCCTCGTCCTCATCCTCGAAGAAGAAGGCCAAGAAGAAAGGGGGGGGCTCATATCCTGGAAGCAGCAAGAGTGGTACCAACCCCCGTCGGCGAACAGCCGATGCCGAGATCAAAATGCAGGGCTCTGCCACACAGCTGGGCAAGACTCGTGCCCGCAGCTCAGGGCCCATGGCTGTCCAGCTGCCCTCCTTGAAGCAGGGTGTCAAGCTCCCCAAAAAGGGCCACCCTCCTCCTCCATCTGTGGCCAGAAGCGTGGGCCCAGTGAGAGTGGGCAAGGCAGTCCCAGCAGAGGGGAAGCGGAGCAAGGGGGCCACCAAGAGTGCCAACCCCCCTGGACTGCTGGGCAAAGCCTCGCGCAAGCTGCACATCCGCATCCAGCACAGCACAGCGGCCCTGGGCGGCCAGAGGAAGCCCGCCGACCGGTTCTGTGGCAAGTTGCGGGAAAGGGTGGGAGGCCCTGTCACCCGGAGCCTGCAGCAGCAGCAGCAGGGAACCTCTGCGGAGACCACAGAGGCCCGAAGGGAGGAGAGCACCGCCAGGCCGGAGCTGAAGGACACCAGGTGAGCTCCAGAGGGGCCATGTGGGGTTCCGCCTTGACTGGGGCGGGAGGAGGGGAGTACCAAGAAGGGCCCCCAGGTGCTGCCCCAGCCCACAGAGCTCTTTCTTGGGAGGCACTGGGACGTGGGTGCCAGCAGCCCAGCAGCCAGGGAGCGGCCCTCTGGGCAGCCAGGCCTGGTCTCCCTGGACTTGCGCTCTCTCACACAGTCCCACCAGGGACCCCCTGGTTCGTCCGGTTTGCTTTGCAGTGGCTTGGTTCACACATTAGGCTGGAGTCCGAGTCCTGCAATGGCTCATCTTGTGATGGCTGGCCAAAGTCTGCAAAAGAGGCCATGCTGAGCATCTTGCCACCACCCTGGTCCCTTCTCGGTCATCACCCGTGGCTGCTTGTTTCTCCCTGGCCTTCCCCTGCCCTGCTGTGCCAGAGGCCTCGCCATTGCGGGCCCCTACCTGATGCAGCTATCACCAATGGCCGCCTTGAAAGGCTTGTTTCTCCCACTGGCAGCTGCCCGTCTTCAGTGGGTTCCTGCTCGTGTAAGTAGTCGACTTGACACGAGCCACCCGTGGCTCTCCTGGTCCGGGGAGGGCATTATCCAAGTGCCAAGCATTGGGGGGAAGGGGAGAAAGTTTGTTTTCCTCATCCATCCTCTCCCCTTCCTTTCCCCCTCGTTCTACATCATCACACTTTTCTTTCTCCCCTGCAGGAGCTTCCCTTGAGGAGACCTTACAGCTGAACCCTCCAGACGTGTAAATGAGATTTTCCTGGTCAGGAGCTCAGCCCCCAATGACCAGCAGCAGCAGCAGGAAAGTGGACGCTCCATCCTCCCAGCAGGCAGAGCCGAGGATGCAGTGGGCAGTTGCCAACAGGCTCGCCCAGAGCCAGCTTTGGTTGCCATCCCCAGCCACGCCTGGCGATTCTTAGCTACAGGGAGAAGACCCTCCTGTGGAATAGGGTTGCCCCTCTTCTCCTCTGGCAGCCCTGGGCTTTTTACAAAGGACTCGGTCCAGTTCCCCGGGAGCAAATGCCACCTTGGGCTTCTTGCTTGGGTACCTGGCTTTCACCTGGCACAATAAGGAGGGAAGCAGATTAAAAACTCAATGGGGGAGGGGTCTTGCCAAACGAGAGGGCCCCGGGCGAGTATCAGGGATGACAACGGGTTCACGTGGCACTCAAAGTAAGTCTTGGTCACCCAGTCTGCCAAGGCCTTGGGCTCAGGCCAGCCAGTAGGAAAAGATCGCCAGGGACCCCTCTGCTCTTCTCCCCACCGCCTCTTACCTGCTGGCTTTGGGGCCAGCTGCTGCTTTTCAGCCCTTGTGGGGAGCAGGAGGGGCGCTAGTGGGCGAAAAGATTCTCTATCCCATATTCCCAAACTGGACGACTGAGGTTTGGTGGTGGATGACCAGCAGGAGATGGTATGGCCCCCGGGGGGGGGGGGGGGGGGGGGGGGGGGAGGGGGACAGGCCAGAGCCCCCCCCTTCCCTTGTAAATCTCTCCCCCCCCTCTCAATTTTCCCGGAGAGGCGGCTCCCTCTTTCTCCCAACTCGCCTTCCATTTGGGTGAACAGCAATCTCTTCATTTGGCTCCCCCCCCCCCCATTTTTTAAAAGTTACTTGTCCTTGACTTTAAAAAGTGATCTACCTCTTAAAATTTGAAGTTTTGGTATTTTGGGGGTGACTTCATGCCACTTGAACCACCTCTTGCTATCATTCCCTTTTGTCTTTTTGGTTGCGTTTCTTCTGATTCATGGGGGACATCTACACACAACAGTTGTATAAAGCATTCATAGCAAGTTTGGAAAGGGGGGAATAAAATATTTAAAATTATTTAAATTGTTTTTGACACTTCAGTTGTATTATATGTGATTTACAATTTACATTGATTTGTTTATGCGGGAGGGGAGAGGGTCTGAAGAAGGCTCTTGAATTAAAGTTTGCTGTTCTGTAGTTCTTCATTTCCCCCCTTTCTTCTTGTTGGAGAGTGATGCAAAGACTATTCTATTCAAAACATTAAAATTTCCAATTTGCCATACAAAACCCAGTTTGTCATTGCTTCCAAATGTCATATAGGCACGATGTGAATTTGCAGCCAGCCTTGGGAGGAGGAGGTGGAGGTTGGCCGTTGCCACCTGCCTACTTCAGAAATGAGTGGAGGGTCCGTGTAGCCCCTTGCATTCAGCAGGGGAACGGGCTATCCATCACCCTCTGCACCCTCGGTCCAGAGGGGCTGCTGTTGGGCTGCAGCCGGAGGGGCTCCTTCAGCAGCATCTGGGAGCACCAGTAAAACACTGGGGGAGGGGGGGGCTGGGGGGAGAGGAGGTGATGTGGGAGGGAAGGACTAACTGGACTTCCATTCTAGCCAGCCAGCTGAGGCTCTTCCTCAAGGGATCTGAGCACCTACCACCACCTCAGTGCAAGATGCTTCCTGGACAGAAGGGGGGGGGTGGAGCCTGCCTGCCTCCCTCCTGGGATGGTTTGGCCTTGGAGGTAGCAGAGCTGAACTGGGAAGTCTCCCAGTGAACTTGGCCTTGCGCTGATCCCAAGGGGAACATGTGGGACAGGCGGACTTGATCTGCAGGAGGATCTGCAGAAAAACATCTGGATGCCTGCAAGTCCAGGCTTGTATCGGGAGAACTTTGGCTTCCAAGTCACTTGTCGTTTCTCCTGGCTCTGCTGGGATCTCCCCTTCCCCAAAAAACAGGCACAAGCAACGCTCAGGAGAGGCCGGCTCTGGCAAGGAGAGGGAAGGACCCGGGGAGGGGAAGAATGAAGGGCACCCTGCGGGGGCATCACAGTGACCTAAAGACCACCGAAGTGCGATGTCCCTTGTCTCAGATGTTGGGATGGGGGATCTTGGGGGCACAGACTCCAGGCGGGGGCTTCCGAGGATGACGTTCCCTGAGGGCAGAGACCGGACAGCCCTTCTCTGCTTGGATTTGGACCTCTGCCCCCCACAAAAGCTGGGCCTGATGGGCTGAACTCCTTTGGCCAGCGATTCCGGGCTTGGCTTTGCAAACGGATGTGCCCGCAACCTTTTGTCTCATCCCAACCTTACAGGTCAGCAGCTGAGGGTCTGCTGGGCTCTCTCCCAAGAGACTGCCTTTTCTTTGGAATCCGAGATGCCAAGCTCCTAGACCCACATACACAAACCAGCTAATTAGCCCTAAGTGCTCTCTCCTCCGGTTTAAGGGGGGGGGGGGGCTGGTGAAGGAAGGCCGGCAGAGGCAGTGGGCAGAGAAAAGGCCTGGGAGGAGAGACTGCAGGAGGGTGACGTCAACAGTGATGCTCATTGACTCCTCCCCCTCCCCACTTTCAGCCCAGGGAGGGAGGCCAGCCGACTGCTGGAGGATGCTGGGCGAGGGGCTCAGCTGCAGGGCTTGGAAGGGGGACCGAGAGGACCTGAAAGATGCATCATGTAAGCAGTGGGGGGGAGGGAGGAGGAGGTTTCCCCTCCTCCATCCTTGTGTCAGGCTCCATCCCAAAGTGCCATCCACCACCATCACCCTGAGCATCATTTGGTTCCAGCAAGGATTCCCAAAACCGTTCCTGGCAGCCAGTCCGAGCAGGCTTCATGGATATTGCTGTCTGGATGTGAGGTGGGGTGGGGGGTTGTTTTCCTCTGGCTCTGGCAGATTTGCCAAAGCCGAGGAGGGGAGAAGTGTCCCACAAGAGTTGATCTGCTGGGGGAATCACCAAATTTTCCCAGGAAGGAAAAGGAAGTTTGACTGGGTCATCCAGGAGCTTCTGAAATTGACCCCGGGGTCAAGGAAGACACATTTCTGGGACCTGAGAGGCCTTCCACTGAAGATAAAGAAGGGGCAGGAGGGAGTTTGGCTACGACAGGTTGGAGGTGAGATTGCACCCCGCCCCCGTTGATTTCCTGCCTGTTTGCTTCACCAGAGAGGAAGAGGGAGGACAATTGAAGACCCTCTGGAGAGTCCGCATAACTAAGCTGGGAGACCTGCTAAAGCCATGGAGGCCTCGTCTGTGAACACCACCAGTCCGGTCACCTTCTCGCAGGTGTTTGGCCATAAGTGTCAACTTCTGGAGGCAGGTAAGAGGAGTGGAGGATGAGGGGAGGATGACAGGCTTCTCCTGCTGCAAACTCCTGGAAAATGCTTGAGCTACCCAAGAGGAGCATTACATATGTCCCAGGTTTGACAGCCAGTGATGCAGAGGGAGGAAATGCTGGTTCAGCGGCCGTTTAGGTGATAAGATGCAGAGGTGGGTGCCAATCAAAACATTCTCCTTGAACACAGGGACGAGATGAACAGATACCCTAGTGTGTCTGCCTTGTGCAGGATTTCACACTGAGGCATGTTCAAAATCATTGCCATTGATTTTGCCATTGGACGTAAGAACTGCAGCTTCACCCATGCAACTACTCAGAAATGGAAGTTGGCTTTGTTTAAGGAAGACGGGCTGCATTATTCGGGACTGTGGATCTGAGCCAAAAGGAATGGTGGCCCCGGCTGTTGTGGTAGCTGTTGTTCCCGCTCCTTCTCTGTCCTTGCTACGAACCAAGGGCCCTGAACCTGCCAGGAGATTTCTGGCTTCTGTCCTTCTAGGTGGGAAGGACGTTGCGGATCCCCGATCCGATACTGCTGGCCATGTAGGCTGATGGGAACTGAAGTCCAGCAGGATCTGGGCCTTCACATTGTTGATTCAAATCCCGCCCTGCTCACCTTCTAGTTGCTCCTGGAGTGATAATAGTTTCCTAGGCAACCCAGCAGATGCTGGGATGCTACTGGTCTAAGCTGGTGTGTGTGTGTGTGTATGTGTCTGCGTGTGTAAGAGAACTGCCTTTGGAAGTTGTGGGAGCTTCATCACTGGAGGCTTTCAAGAAGAGATTGGACCGCCATGTCAGAAATGGTGTAGGGTCTCCTGCTTGGGCAGGGGGTTGGGCTAGATGACCTACAAGGTCCCTTCCTAATCTGTTGATCTGTGTTAGATCCAATGGGCCTTTCAAGGGGCACCCAGGAAGAGTCCTCCCTCCAGTCTTCTTGAAGGACCATTAAAGGTGGGCTCCCTCCTTCCTGGCCCAGCTGCTCTTACCATGAAGAGGCTCCTTCTCATGTTTGCCCCACTGCGGCCCACTGACTGATGGCCCCCCTGCAAAATGGGCCCAGAAGGGCTCTGCAGGGTAGCTGGGAGCAAAGAGTCTTTCCTGTGTTTTTCTCTTGCATCATCCAAACAGGAATCCCTGCTGCCAATCGGTCTGGCCGAGGAGAAATGAAGGGAAAGGGGAGGCTGGCCATCACACCTGGCAGGAAAGCCACTCTGCGCTTTGGCTCCATTCGCAGCTCCTGTTCAAATGCAGCCCCTTCCAGGGCAGCTGGGCTGGCTCAGCCACGGGTTGCCTAGGGCACGGCTGGCTCTGTGGACCCAAAAGGGAGTCTCTCCCCCCTTCCCCGCTTGGGAGGAATTGCTGCAACTGCAAATAGTTGTTGTCTCGAGGGGAGGGGCCATTTTTCTTTCCCCAGCACGGAAAGCAACTTTGGATGTTTCTGGTGCTGCTTTGCTGGGGTTAATTGGACCTGCCAGAGGACAGCGGGTTCCACGCCTGGCCCTGCAGGCCGTTCAAGCCTCTCCTCCCTGCAAGGGTGATGCCCATCCTGGCTTTCCTTTGCCAGCCCTAGCACCTTCCTCCTTGGCTGGCCACGCAGAGGCAGCTCTTTCTCAGGGAGAAGCGAGGCAGGCCGGAGAGAAGCCCCAGCAAGGGCCATGCTCCTTGCTGGGAACTCTCCTGCAGTAAAAGAGCCCAGGGGGACTCAGACACAGCAGGGGCTTCGGCTTCTTTTATGTGCTTTTATTTTTGTCAGGGCAACTGTGAGTTGGTGGAGCAAAAAGCATAAAGCAGCTCGCCCGTCCAATCGTGTGCCAATTCAGAACTGGCCCGTTTGGAGCTGGCTGCTTTCCTGGCTGTCTTCACTCAGTTCAGCCACTGCATCTCTCTGGTTGGGGGACACTGTGCATGGGTCAGCCGGGGTTGCTGGCCTGGAGGAGGAAGTGAGCTGGCTCCCACGACAGCCCTTGGAAGGTCTCTGGTCTTTCATGGCAGGCTGTCCCTGGTCTTTCATGCCAGGCAGACGATACTGAAAGCAGACAGCAGCAAAAAAGGGGTTTTCCAGGACCCCATGCCATTTTTTGAAAAACAAAAACAAACAGAATTAGCAGATTTATTCAAGGACTTAGACAAAATCTCACTTTTCCCTTGCTTTGTTTAGAAGTAATCTACCCCAACTTGGGCTACATCGTGACACAAATCCAATCAGCAATTAAAAATACTTGACAATGAAATTGTTTTTAACCAGCATAGATTCCTAGAGGAATGAGGGTTTCTTTTGCTAATACAAGCTGTTAGGGAAGTCCTTTGCCTTCCTTCCTGTTCCTGTGGCAGATGAAGGCGCCCAAAGAAGATGTTGGCAGAAGGCTTCACAAGGCCAAGGCAGGCTCTGGTTCACAGGCACTGAACAGGCCCAGGAGAGCTGGTGTCTGCTTAACTCACCAGTCTGACTATTTCACTCCTGCCTTTTTGCCTATAAAGATCAAGGCATCCTGCTTTGCAATCCTGTAGGGAGCTTTGGTAGGATATATTTAGAACGTAGAATAATAGGATTGGATGTGCTTGCAGTCAAAAGAACCAGCCAAGATCAGAGGGAAAGGCACTCGTGCACCCTTGAAGGAAAAGCAGAGGCTTGCCACTGGTCAAACAACTTTCCCAAGAGACTCTAGACGTCCCCTTCAAGAACTGACTGATGGGGCTGAACTCTGGAGTTGAAGTGCCGTTTGAGTGCTGTTGAGCTCTTCCGCAGCTCTTCCGCAACTCTGGAGTTGGAGTTGAGCTCTTCCGCAACGATTATCTCCCGGATATGGATAAGGTCTGGAACGTGGCTTTTTCCAGTGGGGCACATGAGAGCCAAGAAGCACCAGGAGAGGGAGACAGAGGCTGTTTGGAAGAAACCCCCATCACTTCTGACTTTAAAGAGGAAAAGTGCTTCTGATTTGGAGGAACAACCTGTCCACCTGCCAGGTGGATTTTTTTTTTTCCCTGAATTAGGTGGGGGCCAGAAATGCACTTCTTCTCTGCAGGATGCTCAGGCTACAACAAGACAACTGTTAAAGTTGGCCCTTTACTCCAGAGGGCCAAGTTTCAGGAAAGTTGTGCATCTTTTACAGGTGACATGGCAAGATTCTTCACAAAGTGCTATTATTCTCCCTCTTTTCAGGAGGAAAGTTCTCCACTGGAAGGACTTTCAAGGATATGAAGGATTAAAGCCGATATCTGAAAATGTCACCTACCTTCTGTGTTCCTTCACTTGGATAGGGCTATTAAGCCTTCTCTCTCTCCCTCTCCCCCCCTTCACACACACACACACACACACACACACACAGAGAGAGAGAGAGAGTGTTCTAGCACTCTTGGCTGTTGCAGAGGAGAAGACCCCCCTTCCAACCCTCATGGGCAGTTCATCTCTCGTTTCCTGGGGCATCTGTGGGATGGGGGACCCTCTGGGGAGCAGCAGCTTCTGATCCCTGGAAGAAAATGAATCTCTTAAAGGGACTTGCAACCTCCTGCCCCCTTCCCTTGGGGGCAGCCTTGGAGAGGGTGCCCTCTGCACTCTCCTGCAGGCCCAGCGGGAGAGGCCGCTGGAGGGGGGCAGGCGGGCGCCTGGACCAGCCCCTGCAGGGCCTCAGTCTTGCCTCTGGGCCCACAAGGCTCCTTCCCTTCACGAGCCGGGGATACGGGGAGCAGGGCCCAGCCTTGGCTTTCGAAGCCAGCGCCCGCCCATTCTGGGGGTTTGTCCAGGAAGAGAAAGGCCAGCCTTCCTTCTTGGGCTGAAGGCCTTCAGGGCGGACTCTCTGGTTTCCCTGGGGGCCCCAGCAGGTCCACCCCCAGGGCTCCGTGGACCCCACTCACTCCAGGCCTGGGAAGGCGGGATCGGAAACTCTGGCTTGGCGCCACATCCCCGCCGGGGTTTCCCGCCTTCCTTCCCTCACGGTCGCCTGGCCAGCGCGTGTCCCCTTTTCTGGGCTAAAAATGAAAATGGAAATGGCCTCAACTGGGGCGAGGTTGCCAAAGCTCACCGGGCGCCCCACGGAGACCCCCGAAAGCCACGAGCTTCGGCGAGGCTTTGCGGCGGCTGTGCGGAGAGACCGGGTCAGCGGGCGGGAAAAGGCAGAGGTCAGCCTCGCGCTCCCGGCTCCCGTCCTACGGCCCAAGTCAAGCACGACCGGCGGGGGTTGCCCGGCCAGGCGGGAGCGGGAGGCGCGTGCGCGGGAAGCCCCCTCCGGGAGCCGCGCCTAGCCTGGCCGGATTGGCGGCGCTCGGCCCTTCGGGCTCCAGGCAGCCGGTGAGCCCCGGTACCGCCCTCCCCTCCGGAGGCTTTCTGGGATGCCGTCGGAGAGGCCGGGGGGCGGCCTTCTTGGCGAGGGCGTCTGAGGGGAGCTCGTCCGGGAGGGCCGCCGCCCCCGGTCCTTCGGAAGGGGTTAGGAAGGCACCTTCGACCGCTGCCCGGGCCGGTCCTGAAGGAGTTGGCAGGTTGCGGGGAGGGGGGAAGCACTGACAGCCCGCCAGGCCCTCCGCTCCCCTGGGAACCGGCGGGGCGCGGCGGGGGCGGGGGGGGGGGCTGGCCTCCCGGTTCCTTTTTTCAAGCGAGGTTCAGCTCGGAGAAAAAGAGGCGCCGCCGCCGCCCAGACACAGCCACCTTGTTGCTCCCTCCTCCCTTCTGCCCCGTTCCCGCCGCCGCCGCCGGGGCTTGGGTGGGGTGAGGGGCGAAGGATGGCCCTGCTGTCTTTCCTCCCCGAGTCTCCGGCGGCCTGGGGGAAGGCGCCCGCCCAGCTGCCGCAGCCCGAAGGTGACCCGCCCTCTTTCCTGCCCTGCTTCTCCTCAGCCGTGCAGTCGCTGCGCACGTTGAACGGCCAGATCTCCGACCTCATTGTCCACAAGGCCAGAGCGCTGGAAGAAGAGGAGGACCAGGCCCAGCCCTCCCTGCCCGGCGGGAGCAGCACCCCGAGGAGGTCCCTGTCTCTCATGACCCAGCTCCTGATGGACGCCCAGGTAAGCCCCCTCCCCGCCCAGGACGAGCCAGCGGGTCTCCTCAGCGGCTCCACTCACCTGCTACGTCCAGGTCTCTCCCAATAAGCCGAAATCGGCTCACTTCTCCCAACATGCTAAACCATGGCTTTGAAACCAGACTGGCTGAGTTCGCACACAGCTAAGTTGATGGCCTCCTCTGAAGCGTGGTTTGGGGAGTCCTTACAGAGGGGACTTCAGATGTTCTGTTGCCTCTCCTGCCTCCGCCCTCTGGAAGTGGTCCAGGACAGGACCGGCTGTGCCTTGCTTGACCGGCTCTCCTGGGCCACCTTGAGCAAAGGCTTCCATTTTGAAAGCATACCTGGCTGCTCTCTGTTCCCTGGACCGGGTTGTTTAGGCTAGCAACTGGCGAGCTTGCACTCTGCCTTTCCTTGGTCAACAGCCCTTACGTTTCTTCCTCTGAGAGGTGCCCACAAAAGCCTTGGTGGCTGTTAGCTGTGTGA
This sequence comes from Laticauda colubrina, assembly GCA_015471245.1. Taxonomy (NCBI): domain Eukaryota; kingdom Metazoa; phylum Chordata; class Lepidosauria; order Squamata; family Elapidae; genus Laticauda; species Laticauda colubrina. Next base: position 56,001 of record BLBF01000057.1, read on the forward strand.
AGAGAGAGCACTGGGCAGATGTGGGTACATTTGTACATTTTTTAATTGGGCAATGCATCAGGAGATGAGATGTCTAAAAAAGATGTGGTACCTGCGGAAACTGGTGGATGACTGCTGGTGGCCACTCAGAATTGCATTCCAAGTTTGGAGGCTGTGGGAGGAGCTGCGGGAGGAGGGGCAGGATTTTTTGGTTTCTTATTTAAAAAACCTCCAGGGATAGAAATCTGACCCGATGGGAGCAGCTGGCCCTCTCCTGATGCCCATGCATCTCCAGTTTAGGAGGGCCCACAGGTGATTGCACCCTCCCGCAAGACCCCACCCATCCCTGGACACCCTGAGTCCTCCCCAGCTTGCCTCCCCATTGATGTTTATTTCCCCCCCCCTTTGAGCACCCACAGCCAAGTTTTGCTGTGGGAATGGGGTGCAAACAGGGAGGCAGAAATGGTTGAGTCATGGCAGAGCTGAGCTTTGTAGAGTGGCTCAGGGTGCCAGTGTACACAGAGAGAGAGAGAGAGAGAGAGGGAGGGAGAGAGATAGAGAGAGGGCCCTTCTCCAGATGATTGTCTTGTTGCAAGTTAATGCTGGGAAAGGCATCAAGGCTGAGGCCTTGCTCCTGGCAAGATGGGGTCTCCCTTTGGGAGGCCAGCCATGAGCCCTGCTTGCAAAAGACACACATGGGCATAGCAGTGTGAATTCTGCCACAGACCCAGGCACTGAGACCCACCTCTGATGTCTCTGCTTCCTTGGAAGGCCACACCCGCTCCCCCATGCCTACTCTTCAGGAAGAACCTACTTAGGTTCTCCAATTCCTGGTTTGCAGCCAGGAATTCTTATAAATGGCAAGGCCAGCGAGTGTCTTGTTGCCTTATTTCTCTTTGAGCTGCAATTCTGCTTATCACCTTCAGCCTGAGAGGAGTTGGGTTCCTCTGGGGTGGGTGTTGATCACCAGCTCTGCAGAACCACCACCACCCCATACACACATGGTTCAGGTGTTTCCACAGAGCTCCAGGACCTTTTCAGCCCCCCAACCAGCTGCTCATCTGCAAAAGGCAGCTAGCTGTTCTTCTCTTGGTTTTAGCAGATGCTCAGGTGGGACCAGGTGAATCTGCCCTGGCCTAGATGCTTGATGGTGTCTGTTGCCTGCCCTAAGCTGGGGCACATTGGGGGGAGGGGAGGGAGGAGGCTCATGGGATCCAAGCTGCCTTCTTTCTACTGCTTTTGACGCAGCAAGTCCAGATTGAAGGCCCTTCTGTGCACAGGGAGCCGAGCGAGGTTGAACCCACAGAAACCCTCTGAACATTGCGATTACTTTTGACACAGGTTGCAGTTTTGCTCAGTTCTGTTTAGCCTGTGTGTTTCTAGAAAAAAAGGAGAGGGGGGGCGGAAATCTGTTTTCTTGTCCTACACACATGGGGTCTTGTGAGTTTTAACCATTGGCTTCAGAAGAGAAGAGAAGGGAAGGGAATGGCCATATTCTCACCTGTGACAAGTGTAGCTTCATTTTGTGTTCATCTTCCTGGACAGGTTGTACCTGGCAGCCTGAGGACAGGAGGGGAGCTGGGGCAGAGTTCTCCATTCTTCCTCAGCTGAAAGAAACAGAAACACACACACACACACACACACACACACACACACATGTCCCTCTGTGCTAGTTGAGTTGTTTCCAAATCTGTCTTCTGGGATTTGGGGACCTTTTCGAGGTGGGGCCCACCTGCATAGGAGTCATCCTTTTGGCTTGGCTTGTCCTATGCCTGAATATTTTTAATATGGAATGCAGAAGATATAATCTGGAAATTTGTTATAATAGACACTTTTTTCTGAAGATGCTTGAAAACATTACATGTTCTGAATTTGAAGCCATGAGGTTAATAAACATCAGCGCCTTGCCACAACTTGTGAATTATAAACCTTAATTTTCACAGTTGGCCATCAAAATCTAATTAAGGCCACTAGAATAAATCACAGTGTTTGGAAAGTGATTACCTTGATTAATTTGTCAGAGACATTTGCCACCTTAATTTTTTTTTAAAAAAGAGGGAATATAAACTGTAATTTTTCAGAAAGAAAAGAGTCAATACGGATAGTGATATGTTTAGTTTCAGTGAAACTTTATGACTGCTTTGTTTCTTTTTAATAAAGGAAGCAAAGAAAATTGCAGCACCAAAGGGGTGATTTACCTGTGAATTTTGCGGGGAGCTGCTTGCAGTGAAGGCCGGTCAGGCTGCATTTCCCCACAGCTTCTGTGAGGTGCATGGAACTGAATGGCATTTCTGTTCAATGGCTCTTTCTGCAACTGCCCTGGAGGGGAATCTGGGACTTGATGCCTTGAGAGCATGGCTGGTTCCTGGGTAGATTTATGTAAGATTTTTAGGTTAATATTGTGTCAAAAATATTTTTGTGTTTTTAATCAATCAGTTTAATGGAAAAGAAATTGTAACAAAAGCTGAAATGTCAATGAAATCCCCAGAGATTAAAAGACCAAGCTTCAGCTAGTCTAGCATTCTGAAAATTATATGTGCACAATGTGTGTACAGTGTGTGTATTTGTGCGTGTATATGTTTGTTAAAAATATTTGCATAGCAGTGCAAGTATTTATAAAAGCCATGTACATGAATGTGTTATGCTATACATTAGGAAGATATATTTGCATAACTGGGATTGGTTTAACAAAAAATTGCATCCCCAAATAGACACAGTATGAACTCCAGTTCTCCTAGGGAAATCTCCCCACTACCACACAATTTCACTCACAGGACAGCCTCAGCACTAGAGTACCCCAAGGAGAGAGTACCCCAAGAGTTCCTGCAGGTGGAGGGAGGTTTAACCCAGATCTTCGTCCAACACCTGCCCACCTTCCTGCCAAGCAGAGTGGCACCATTGTGGCTGTTTTTCCCTCTCTTTGGAAAATATTTGTAGCGCCTGGGACGGGGAACATTTCCAGAGAGAGAAGAGGCATCCACAGCAGGAGAGTTGTGTTCCATGTTGAGGCCTCAGTGCCCTCCAGTTCTGCTTCCTCGCCCAGTCAAGAGGCAGGGAGCACCTGAAAAAGCACCTTTGGGACAGCCAGGTATCTGGTAAGCAGGAGCTCTGATTTTCTGGGCCAAAGGTGGCACCTGTTTTTTGACCCAAAGGTTAAGAGTAAGCTGATGGGCAGCCACACTACTACCAGGTGAGGGATCCAGCTGGTCTTCAGGCCTCTGCTGGATCCAGCCTCATGGATGAAGCCTTTGGGTGTCTCGCTCCTTCTCCATTCCTTGGGAATATCTGCCTGAGCTTCAGAGAACTCAAACTGGGACCATCATTGGGGCTGCTGGGTCTGACGGAAGGAAGCTTTGCTCTTACTGAATCCACAGGAGATTGTGGCTTTACATGGCTCTCAGAGTGAGAGCCCACCTGCCTGAGGAACCACAGGCCCTCCTTACCTTTAGAAACAGCCAATGGTTTCCATGAGCTCAAGAGAGGGCAGGAGGGCTTTCCCACAGTCCTGCCATGGTTGGGCTTCCCAGAAAGGGGCCTTTTCTTCTCTGCCCAGAGGAGGGGAGGGGATGTCGGGCTTGTTATTCCTGGACCAGCCGCATTTCCCATCTCACCTTACCTCCCCTGCCCACCGGTTTTGTGTGTGTGTGTGTGTGTGTGTGTGTGTGTGTGTGTGTGTGTGTGT